>WNWK01001038.1:20000-240000 GCA_009830355.1 Cherax destructor | reverse complement strand
TATGTCAAATTTCCACACATTTTAAACTCATAAAAGGTCATGTTTCTAAAACCAGACATGTTAGGAAAAAAATAAGAACTGATTTAGAATTAGCATATAATAATAATAATAATAATAATAATAATAATAATAATAATAATAATAATAATAATAATAATTATTATAATAATAATTATTATAATAATAATAATTATTATAATAATAATAATTATTATAATAATAATTAAGTGCTAAGCCCTAAGGAGTCATATAACGATCAATCAGTAATGTGAAAGAAAGATCCAAAGATAAATGTTGCATTTTATGTAATGTATACGTCCCACTGGGACGTATACATTGTTACATTGTATACTGAATCAATAAAACTTATTATCCCCTCAAGGAAGTTGGATCT
Source organism: Cherax destructor (assembly GCA_009830355.1). NCBI lineage: Eukaryota > Metazoa > Arthropoda > Malacostraca > Decapoda > Parastacidae > Cherax > Cherax destructor. The sequence goes on along the minus strand of WNWK01001038.1, from coordinate 239,606 downwards.
GTGCTCCAGTTCCCCGAATTAAGCCTGAATACATTCCACATCCCCCACAGGCGCTGGGTAATCCTGCGGGTTTAGCACTTCTCCTTAATAATAATAATAATAATAATAATAATAATAATAATAATAATAATAATAATAATAATTTATTATAGCAATAATAATGATTAATATTATAACAATAGTATTATTATTATTATTATTATTGTAAAGCTCTAAATCCGAAAGAAGTCATAAATGCCTGGGAAATGAGAGGAAATAATTTTTAATCCAAGGAAAAAGAGGATTAAGGAGGACAGGCCCAATTCTTTGGATCAATAGCCCCTTACGGGCACCATGGCACTCCCTGACTTTTAACACTCATAGCTCAGTTGCATGATGCCTCCTTTTTGCCATTATTACACGATAACGTACATATTAGTCCAGTAGATCAAATTATATATACCGATGGACGGGAGTCAAATACAATGGCTATACCATTTTTATTTTCTCCAGGAAACATATCTGCAGACCAGACTCTCCTAACCACCCCCAATTTACAGTAAATTCGAGCTACAAGCACCTGGCAGTCTTCATTAGTTACTGTGGATCCTGTCACACTTGATGATTAAACTAAAAATATCGGTCGGCCTCTTCACCTGGAGACTCCGGCACTCGTCCAACCTCGCTCATGTGGTGTAAACGGTTTAGAAAAACCGAGAAGTTGAAGAATGAGACACTTGTCCATCATTTGCGAATCTTTATTGAGGAAACGTTTCCCCAGCCAGTGGTTTCTTCAGTCCAATACAGAGAAGAACGGTGGAAGATAAGAGTTTGAGGTAATCAGTCCCTCATTCTGGGGTCGATGTGTTCAAGTGTATCAATCTTGATAGACTTGAACGCATCTACTTCAGGCTAAGGGACTGATTACCTCAAACTGTTCCTCATCTTCCACCGTTCTTTGTAGTGGACTGAAGAAGCCACTGGCTGGCGGAAACGTTTCCTCAGTAAAGATTCCCAAATGTTGCACAAGTGTCTCATTCTTGGAGCTCATCATGTTGCAACTCTCACTGTGCCGGGCTGACAGTTCTCGTAAAAAAAAATACTAATATTGTCTCAGTTTCCCTCATTTTCAGACTCTTCCCTTCCCTTCCTTTCGACAGTTTCGTAATTATTAGGTATTCCTGAAGAGGAACCTTCAAGATGTTGCCTGATTTTTTTTTTCTTCCTCCAACTTCTCCTTTTTATTTCACTCATAAGTCGAGAAATCCTCATCTAATCGGCTTAAAATTATCAACGCCTGCCTCCTATTTCGTTATGCTCAGATTGATTTTCGCAGATTTATTGAATAAAAAAATGTTCATATTCGTCAGAAAACCCTCTGACAAAACTTTCAGTGGCGTAGCGTCAAACATTGTAAACAGAGGCGTAGCGTCAAACATTGTAAACAGAGGCGTAGCGTCAAACATTGTAAACAGAGGCGTAGCGTCAAACATTGTAAACAGAGGCGTAGCGTCAAACATTGTAAACAGAGGCGTAGCGTCAAACATTGTAAACAGAGGCGTAGCGTCAAACATTGTAAACAGAGGCGTAGCGTCAAACATTGTAAACAGAGGCGTAGCGTCAAACATTGTAAACAGAGGTGCATCTTAATTCGACGACGACGGAAAGTGAAATTAAAATGTGTAGGTACAGATTTGGAAATATAAACACAAATGAAGTATAATGCGATTCTTTATTGACTACGTTTCGCCCACACAGTGGGATTTATCAAGTCACAAAGAGCACATGAAAATATATAGTGTGGAGAGTCAGGTGACTCTCCACTCTATATACTCATGTACTTTTTACCTCAGGTAGATCTGTTTGTGACTTGATAAATCCCACTATGTGAGAGAAACGTAGTCAATAAAGGACTGCATTATACTGCATTTGTGTTTATTTTTACCATTGTGTCGGTATTTTATAAGTTTTATTTCTAGTTGCAGATTTAACTATTTTATGTGTTTATAAAATGTGTGAACTTTCTATAGCCGTTAAATTTACGTTCTCTAAATTTCAGTTTACTTTCCTATGAACGGCTTCACTATTTAATGGCTGATACATCTTAGACCCAGGTTAGTACCCATTAATTAAGTTCTGTTCGCGTGTAGGCAGATTTGTTGATGCAGTAAAATAGTTAGAATAATGGAATCATTAGAATTTTTGCCATAATTGGAGATTGACTAACCTGATTGCCTTCAAATTTTCATCACTGGTGAAGGGAAGTTTTCTCAGAGGAAAGATTGTGTGTTGACGCCAGCTTGAACCTTCTCTTGCAACACTGCAGTGCTCCTGAGGACGCACGGAGACGTGTGTAAGGTCTTGCCCCTGTGGCTTGTCTTTTGTTTTGCATATACATGTGTATATGCTCTTCAAGCACCTGAAGGTTCTATTTAGAAAACAGACACCAGGAACACCAAAATAGATAATAAAAATGACCTGAATAGAGCTCAGGACAAAGACTTTCTGTTTCGTTTGTCCAAATACCTTCCCACGTAGGAAATGGCTATAAGTTATTAGTCTGCTTGTAACAGATGAGGGTAGAGCTACAACTGGCCATTATCCTCTCAATCCTGTTGAAACATGTCGGTTCTGGTAGAATAGAAAACACATATCTAGAGTCCTGAGAGCACCAGTATCAAGCACACTGATCTTTCCGGCCAGAAAGTTATAAATATGAGCAACATGAAACATTAAACTAGGGTGTGTGACAAGGTGACTGACAAAATTAAGACTTTTGCAGCACAGTAACCAAAAAAATGACTTTGCATTCTGGTAGGCACACCGGGAGTGAAAGTTTGTAGCTGATCGGAAAAAAACACCTCCAGTTATAACTTGAATTATCACGATTCAAAGTTTTTTTAATTAATTAGTATATGGACAAATTTGCCAGCACACAAACAAAATTAATGGGTACTGCTATCCTGCGCATGAAATATTTCATCCATTAAATACTAAAGCTGTTCAGAAGCGGTAAACTGCAGTGTGTTCAACGTAATGTAATGAGAATAAAAATTGCATACTATTTAATAACACAAATAATTGGCAGACGTGCACCTAAACATTTTAATTATACTCTCTGCTGTTGATGAAGTACCACGCACTTTCTGAACATATAAAGCCAAGAAGCGGAACTTTTTAAAGTTATCGAATCCATTTCAGGAATCAAATGGGTTTACATGGTATATAAACAGTTGCGAAAAAAAACTTCCTGGACAGTCAATCCTTGGTAGAAATAATATCAGGTAACTCAGACATTTTAAACAGAGGAGTAAAGACTATTTTCATGAATTAATTAGCGTAGCTTGTAACAACGATGGTGACTGGTTGACAAAATTAATTGCCGGTACTTTCTGTGCGTCTGTATAAAAGTAGATTTGTGAATGCAAGTATGAATTAATTACCACACCGATATTATATCCACTACTATAAAACCATAAAAACTATATCAAAAAGTGACCGAAAATATTGTAAAGGAAAGGTTATGATTGATAACCGATCCGTAATCATCATACATCACTCATCATACATCATACATCATACATCACTCATCATACATCATACATCACTCATCATACATCACTCATCATACATCATACATCACTCATCATACATCATACATCACTCATCATACATCATACATCACTCATCATACATCATACATCACTCGTCCAGCATAATTTTGCTGGACGAGTTGGATAATTATATATATATATATATATATATATATATATATATATATATATATATATATATATATATATATATATATATATAAAGTCGTGCCGAATAGGTAAAATTGGTCAGTTAGCAAGAACTCGTTTAAAATTAAGGCCTTTCTAAATTTTTGTCTTATACGTTTAAAGATATATATTTTTTTAATTTATGTTAGCGTAAAATTAATAATTTTGTACGAGAAGAACCTTTGAAAACTTACCTAACCTTATTATAACAAGCGCAGTTTAATTTACACACAGTGAAATATATATTTTTTTTGTTAGGTTCTGAACGATTTTTGCATACACAAATTTTCGCTTGCCTTATTCGGCAAGCAGAACGTTGCTATTTAAGCCAAAATAGCAAACTTTACCTTTTCGGCACCCGTCCCTCCCATTTAATGACAGTGTTTCACCTTTTATTCTTCATGATTGACTACTGTATGTACTGTATAGACGAATGTTCACTTTCATTGTGGGTTGAGATGTCATTTCAGCAATACAGTCCAATAAACTATGTTAACCTTCTCCTAGAATAGATTATTAAAGGTATTGATGCTACTTGGATGGCTTTAGAAACTGCTTGAACAAATATCTAAGACGGAACTGATGACTCTGAATAGGACTCATGTAATGTTCTCTTGTAATATTAAAAACATCTTCATCCCTTAAATAAATATTATATCTCAATGATGGATTGAGTGTTGTCTGGAAATATAAAACGTACCAGCAAGATATTAATTATTCAATGGCTGTATCACATTACCACTGAAACAAGCAGTTTGATAATTCTGTACAACACCCATACCCCGCCCCTCTCCCCACTCACACTGATATACCCCGCCCCTCTCCCCACTCACACTGATATACCCCGCCCCTCTCCCCACTCACACTGATATACCCCGCCCCTCTCCCTCACCTGATATACCCCGCCCCTCTCTCCCACTCACACTGATATACCCCGCCCCTCTCCTCACCTGATATACCCCGCCCCTCTCCCCACTCACACTGATATACCCCCCTCTCCCCACTCACACTGATATCCCCGCCCCTCTCCCCACTCACACTGATATACCCCGCCCTCTCCCCACTCACGCTGATATACCCCGCCCCTCTCCCCACTCACCTGATATACCCCGCCTCTCCCCACTCACATGATATACCCCCCCCCTCTCCCCACTCACACTGATATACCCCGCCCCTCTCCCACTCACACTGATATACCCCCCCCTCCCACACGACATACCCCGCCCCTCTCCCCACTCACACTGATATACCCGCCCCTCTCCCCACCACACAAAATATACACACCCGCCCTCTCCCCACTCACACTGATATACCCCCCCCTCTCCCCACTCACACTGATATACCCCGCCCCTCTCCCCACTCACATTGATTGACCCCTCCCCTCTCCCCACTCACACTGATATACCCCGCCCCTCTCCCCACTCACACTTATATACCCCGCCCTCTCCCCACTCACGCTGATATACCCCGCCCCTCTCCCCACTCACGCTGATATACCCCGCCCCTCTCCCCACTCACATTGATATACCCCGCCCCTCTCCCCACACACACTGACATACCCCGCCCCTCTCCCCACACACACTGACATACCCCTCCCTCCACCCACACAGACATACCCCGCCCTCTCCCCACACACACTGACATACGCCGCCTTCTCCCACACACACAGACATACCCCACCTTTCTCCCCACACACACTAACATATCCAGCCCCTCTCCCCACACACACTGACATACCCCTCCCTCTCCCCACTCACACTGATTACCCCGCCCCTCTCCCCACTCACACTGATTACCCGCCCCTCTCCCCACTCACACTGATATACCCCGCCCCTCTCCCCACTTCACACTGATATACCCCGCCCCTCTCCCCACTCACGCTGATATACCCCGCCCCTCTCCCCACTCACGCTGATATACCCCGCCCCTCTCCCCACCACATTGATATACCCCGCCCCTCTCCCCACACACTGACATACCCCCCCCTCTCCCCACACACACATGACAACCCCTCCCCTCCACACACGACATACCCCGCCCCTCTCCCCACACACACGACATACGCCGCCTTTCTCCCCACACACACAGACATACCCGCCTTTCTCCCACACACACAGACATATCCAGCCCCTCTCCCAACACACACTGACATATCCCCCCTCTCCCCACTCACACTGATATACCCCCCCCTCTCCCCACTCACACTGATTTACCCCGCCCCTCTCCCCACTCACACTGATATACCCCGCCCTCTCCCCACTCACACTGATATACTCCCGCCCCTCTCCCCACTCACACTGATATACCCCGCCCCTCTCCCCACTCACGCTGATATACCCCGCCCCTCTCCCCACTCACATTGATATACCCCGCCCTCTCCCCACACACACTGACATACCCCGCCCCTCTCCCCACACTGACATACCCCTCCCTCTACCCACACAGACATAAACCCTCTCCCCACACACACTGACATACGCCGCCCCTCTCCCCACACACACAGACATACCCCGCCCCTCTCCCCACACACACTGACATACCCCGCCCTTCTCCCCACACACACTGACATGACCCTAATGATAGATTTCACACTGTGTATGAATCCCAATGAGTAACTATCATACAGAATAGAGCAGCAAAATGTTGAAGATATATCCAATTTTGCTAACTAAAACATGAACTTAGACACACATTTACACACGCGCACTTACACACACAAAAAAATAAGCTTATCAACGACAGCCAGCACGGTTTAAGGGACGGAAAATCCTGTGTCACAAACCTACTGGAGTTCTATGACAGGGTGATGTACGGTTCGTACTTCTAACGGCTGCGCCATAGCTGTTCACGTGATTACCATGTGACTTGTGTTAGCCAATGATAGGCCTGCCTTTTGAATGCCTCAGTGCCGGGCGGCCTAATAGTCAGTACCATCCGAGTAGGCCTAGCAGGCGGACACAAGCATAGGCTCTCAGCTCCCATATATCCAACGCCTCATTAAACGCTACCAAAAACCAAGCTCATCGTCTGTTAATATTACCAAATCTATGAAAAGAACCCCACAACACAGTGACAGCAGTAAGACAAGAGAGAGAGGGGTTGGTAGATTGCATTTTCTTGGACTGTAAGAAGGCGTTTGACACAGTTCCACACAAGAGATTAGTGCAAAAGCTGGAGGAAAAGTCAGGGATAACTGGAAAGGCACAACTATTGATCAAGTTATACCTGTCAGGAAGACAACAGCTAGTCATGGTACGTGGCGAGGTGTCAGAGTGGGCGCCTGTGCCGAGTGGGGTTCCACAGGGGTCAGTCCTTGGACCGGTGTTGTTTCTGGTATTTGTGAACGACATGACGGAAGGAATAGACTCAGAAGTGTCCCTGTTTGCAGATGATGTGAAGTTGATGAGAAGAATTCAATCGGACGAGGACCAGGCAGAACTACAAAGGGATCTGGACAGGCTGCAGGGCTGGTCCAGCAACTGGCTCCTGGAGTTCAACCCCACCAAGTGCAAAGTCATGAAGATTGGGGAAGGGCAAAGAAGACCACAGACGGAGTACAGTCTAGGGGGCCAGAGACTACAAACTTCACTCAAGGAAAAATATCTTGGGTTGAGTATAACACCGGGCACATCTCCTGAGGCGCACATCAACTAAATAACTGCTGCAGCATACGGGCGCCTAGCAAACTTAAGAACAGCATTCCGACATCTTAATAAGGAATCGTTCAGGACCCTGTATACTGTGTACGTTAGGCCCATATTGGAGTATGCAGAAATAGTTTGGAACCCACACCTAGCCAAGCATGTAAGGAAACCAGAGAAAGTGCATAGGTTTACAACAAGACTTAAGGGAAATCGACCTGACGACACTGGAGGACAGGAGAGATAGGGGGATATTATAACGACATATAAAATACTGAGAGGAATCGACAAGGTGGACAGAGACAGAATGTTCCAGAGATGAGAAACAGCAACAAGGGGTCACAATTGGAAGTTGAAGGCTCAGATGAATCACAGGGATGTTAGGAAGTATTTCTTCAGTCACAGAGTTGTCAGGAAGTGGAATAGTTTGTGAAGCGATGTAGTGGAGGCAGGATCCATACATAGCTTTAAGAAGAGGTATGATAAAGCTCATGGAGCAGGAAGAGTGACCCAGGAGAGGCCAGTGAAGAGGAGGGGCCAGGAGCTGTGAATCGACCTCTGCAACCACAACTAGGTAAGTACAACTAGGTGAGAATGTTGACTGAGGCTGGGCAGACCGACCTACTTTTTACGCATATTGTTCAATGTTATTTAATTTTTATTACTGTAATAATGTAACGTTGCATTCTATTTATGTAAAAATTTGTAAAAATTCTTTCTATGCTTAAAAACATACTCATCAATCTGTTCCCTTCAATTTATATAAATTATTTGACTTGTCAATTGTGATGATTGAGTCTCGTTTATTTTATACATAATTTATTTATTTTATACATAATTTATTTATTTTATACATAATTTTTTATACATAATTTATTTTATACATAATTGAATGTTTTTTGCACATACGTTTTCTTGAACAATTATATTTTACATTTATTTTTCACGTTTTCATGATTCTTTTTTACAAAACTATAAAATTGTTTCCTTATAGGAATTAAGATATACGTAATACGTATCTGTCAGTGGCAAAACTGCATGCAGGTTCCCTGTTCTGATTTAACAATTATAATATAGAAATAAAAACTTAAAATTTACCTTCTGAAGTGGGGAGATTTCTCGATAGTTCACTAGTGTCAGTAATTTTGACGATAATTTTAGTTGAGTCAAGACTCATAAGATAATAATAATAATAATAATAATAATAATAATAATAATAATAATAATAATAATAATAATAAAGACTCATAAGAGTTCCTCTACTAACCTATATGTTTACCTTGAAGGGTTAGTAGCTTCCTGATTAGTGGATACGGAGAGTTGAGTTCGTGGGGTCACTTGATTGACTAGGGTACTTTCAGGGTTTGTTTTGGTGTTGGCATTGATTGATAAACTGGTTAAAATAATGAAAAAAAGGTGATTAATTTAGTGTATTTTAGCAGTTTTTAGTTAATGGCTGAACTGGGAATTTCTTTGTTCCGGTGGTAATTCTGGAAATATATTAGAATTGGATTTATCAGGGAAAGTTACCCAAAATGAGGGTCACAGTGGTTTCACCCTCCCCACATTTACATCCCCTGAAATATGCCTGGGTTAACTAATTCGTCAACAACTACTGAGGCCGCCCAATATTCTTGAGAAGGGTCTTGTAGGCGAGAAATAGGGAAAAACGTCGATTTTTGTGGAGTGACGATGTATTCACAATGAGGAGCAACTTTAGCATAGCAAAAGTTTGTGGACGTTAATAATGGAAAGAGGCGAGATGGTTTTAGTAACTGGAATGCCTACGGGATTTTTTGTTATTCTGATTTGAAAATGGTAATTGTTGAATTTAGTTTAAATTTAGCTGAAGGACCAAATTTTGGACTATTAGCAGATTGGTTTCTGGATTAAAATTACCGTTTGTTGCTATCAGTTTATAGCACTCAAGCCACACTGGCGAAATAGACTAGATTTCGATCTATTTGATGATGAAACAGGACGGAAATACGCCCCAAAAAAAGGGTCTTTGGCCAAATTACCCCAACAGTTAATCTTCCAAGAAGCTGTTTCTAGGACAATGTAGGGCTCCGCTGACCTTCCAATCGACCTTAATAAACAGTAACTAATGCCGAAACCACAGATGCAAGGTGACATAACTATAAATCACAGATGCAAGGTGACACAACCCATAAATCGAACTTTAATTACCGACGCTGCAGAAAGGAAGCAAGACGTTAAGACTTTCAGAAATATTATATTATACCAACATTTCGCTCTCCAGAACTTTGTTAAGTTGTTAGAAATAATACAGGGTCACGGAGGATACATGTAGGAAATAATACAGGGTCACGGAGGATACATGTAGGAAATAATACAGAGTCAAGGAGGATACATGTAGGAAATAATACAGGGTCAAGGAGGATACATGTAGGAAATAATACAGGGTCAAGGAGGATACATGTAGGAAATAATACAGGGTCAAGGAGGATACATGTAGGAAATAATACAGGGTCAAGGAGGATACATGTAGGAAATAATACAGGGTCAAGGAGGATACATGTAGGAAATAATACAGGGTCACGGAGGATACATGTAGGAAATAATACAGGGTCACGGAGGATACATGTAGGAAATAATACAGGGTCAAGAAGGATACATGTAGGAAATAATACAGGGTCAAGGAGGATACATGTAGGAAATAATACAGTAATAAGAGTAGTAGTAGCAGCAGTAGAAATTTTAGTAGTATCAACAATAGTAGTAGTAGTATCAACAATAGTAGTAGTAGTATCAACAATAGTAGTAGTAGTATCAACAATAGCAGTAGTAGTAGCAATAGCAGTAATAGCAGTAACAGCAGTAGTTGTAGTAGTGTTAACAGTAGTAGTACCAGTAGAAGCAGTAGTAATAATAGTAGTAATAATAGTAGTAGTAATAGTGGTATCAATAATACTAGTAGTAATAGTAGTAGCAATAATACTAGTAGTAACAGTAGAAGCAATAGTACTAGTAGCAATAATACTAGTAGTAATAGTAGAAGCAATAGTACTAGTAGCAATAATACTAGTAGTAATAGTAGAAGCAATAGTACTAGTAGCAATAATACTAGTAGTAATAGTAGCAATAATACTAGTAGTAATAGTAGTAGCAATAATACTAGTAGTAATGTAGCAATAATACTAGTAGTAATAGCAATAATACTAGTAGTAATGTAGCAATAATACTAGTAGTAATAGCAATAATACTAGTAGTAATAGTAGCAATAATACTAGTAGTAATAGCAATAATACTAATAATAATAGTAGCAATAATACTAGTAGTAATAGTAGTAGCAATAATATTAGTAGTAATAGTAGTAGCAATAATATTAGTAGTAATAGTAATAGTAGGACTAGAAGTACTAGTATTAGGAGTGGGAATAAATGGTATAAAATACCGATACAATTTAAAAATAAACACATAAGCAGTACAATGTGATCCTTTATTGACAACGTTTCGCCCACACAGTGGGTTTTTTCAAGTCACAAGCAGATCTGTTTGTGACTTGATAAAACCCACTGTGTGGGCGAAACGTTGTCAATAAAGGATCACATTATACTTCTTATGTGTTTATTTTTCCATAGTATTAGGAGTAATGGATGTAACTTTTGGTTGTGTGACGGAGGGGTTTAATTAATTCGCTTTGAAATGGCGATTAAGGATGATTCAAGGCATATTGTGCTTATGCTTTTTTACCTCACATTGTTTCCTGTATATATCTTCTGGAGAGCGAAACGATGCACGAAGGAAAAACAAAACATCAACTGTCATTCACCTTTCTCATCCTTCTCAATATTTCATCTGCAAAACCTGGAAAATGGGACTTAAATGACCTCATATAAAAGGACTTAAAAGTCTAGACAAGAATTTTGTCGATGTGAGGCCCAATTTTAAGAAAAAATCGAATTTTAGCACCTGAGTGTGTGTGTGTACTCATTTATGACTGCAGGGGTCGAATCACAGCTCCTCTGTGTGTGTACACTCATCTAATTGTGGTTGCAGGGGTCGAGACTCAGCTCCTGGCCCCGCCTCTTCGCTGTCTGCTACTGGGTCTCTGCTCTCCCTGCTCCATGAGCTTTATCATACCTTGTCTTAAAACTATGTATGGTTCCTGCCTCCACTATATCTTTCTCTAGACTATTCCACTTCCTGACTACTCTGTGGCTGAAGAAATGCTTCCTGACATCCCTTTGACTCATCTGAGTCTTCAGCTTCCAGTTGTGTCCCCCTTCTACTGTGTGTGAATGTGTGTATGTGTACTCACCTAGTTGTGGTTGCAGGGGCCGAGTCATAGTGTGTGTGAGAGAGAGAGATGGGGGAGGGGGGGTACGGATGTTGAACAGAATTATCATACTGCTTTTCGTTCGTGGTAACGTCAGTCTCTCTCCTTCTACCCCCACCACACACCTCAACAATGAAAGTTTACGCCCAAAAAAATTATATTTAAGGGTTGAAAATGATTTTAATGTTACACAAGAACATTACATAAGTCCTAGTCAGATTAATCAGTTCCTTCTCAGATATCTGTCTAACCAATATTTAAAGCCATCCATGGAAACAGCATCAATAAAACTAAAAACCTATTCTAGGAGAAGGTTAATACTGAAGGTTAACTGGTGAATTGACAAATTAAACTACTGGTTATGCAGGTGATAGGCCATAACCAACAACACAGAAAGTAAAAACTCGTCTATTCGTGCCAACCTGCCATACAGTCGACCATGAGGGATTAAATGTTAAACATCGTCATTAAATGTCATTCAAACTAACTTTTGGTAGATTTAGGAATGGGTTGAACTGATGCTAATGTGACGGGCTGGATATAGTAGGCTTGACCTGCGTGCCTCTCAGTACCTACATAGTCTCCTAACTGACTACCATTATCATTTTACATGCAGAATAAGTGAACATCTAAATTGTTGATGGAGGGAGGAGACAGAGATTGATCTGACCACCTCAAACTCCTCCTGTTATTCACGATTCTCCTTTGTATTGGACTGATGAAGCCACTGTGTGGCGAAACGTTTCCTCAATAAAGATACCCAAGTGTTGCATATGTGTCTAATTTATCAACTTGTCGGTTCTCTGAACCATTCATTTACAGGCATTCTCTTGTTATCTCAGAGAATAATATCCTAAAATACACACAGTGCACATAACCTGTTTAAACGCTGCATTTTCATTTTTTAGTGTTAAAAAATTCATGATAAGAGCTAAACCCATGTGGGTTATTCAGCGTAAGACGTGGTGGAGGCTTGAGCCTCCGTCTGCTGAGGGCGAGACAGACTTGCTTAATGTTTGTACTCACCTAGAGGTTCACGGCGCAACACTGAATCACTGGCACGTGGTGTTACGTTTTTAACGTATTTAAATTAAGATTTTAAACTGGCGTCTAGGGGGATAAAGCCTTGTGCAGAGGCATATACAATATTAAAGAAGAAAATATACCACCCTAGGACCAGAAAGATAAATTCACTAAATGCTTTTCAGGAAGGACAGATAAACTAACATATACGACAATATTATATTTTATATAACAGTATAAACAACACACAACACCATTACAAAAAAAATACACCTGTATACCTTTACCAGATACTTAAAATTAGACCACATTATTATTACAAAATATTACCAAAACTCACTAGTACACAGCTACTAGTTAATTAAAGTTAGGCCACATGAAAAATAGCGGCACTCCATGATCCCACCCTTCTTCTGGCCTTTAACCTGCAGGAAAAAAAAAACATTATTATTTCTGCACTCTCCAAATATTAAACAGGCCCCTCATAAATACCAGGGTCATTCCCGTACCGTAAGAGTACAGACAAACTCACCAATATCCTACTGCCTAAACAACACTAAAACACCACAACTTACATACTCATTGTTCATGAAGGGTAGACAATATCGACAAGATGAAAGTTAGACACATGTACAACATCTGGGTATCTTTATTGTAGACGTTTCGCCCTCCAGTGTCTTTATCAATACAAATTCTAGGACATAATTTGAAGATAGTAGGACTATATACAAAGGAATCTCCACAACTACGATGCTCTTCACCAACTCCAAGGCTGAGCGACTGATTACCTCATCTTTTGTATATAGTTCTACTGTCTTGAAGTTATGACCTACAATCTGTATTGATAAAGCCACAGCCTGGTTGATCAGGCTCTGATCCAACATGAGGCCTGGTCACAGACCGGGCCGCAGGGGCGTTGACCCCTGGAACTCTCTCCAGGTCTCCAGGATGGCGAAACGTCTACAATAAAGATACCCAGATGTTGCACATGTGTCTAATTTTCAACTTACATACTCAGCCTAACTCCATGACACCTGGTTCCAGCAACTGCTTCCCAACTACTTGCAGACTAGTGACGCTACATAGCTCAACCAGTGTTCACGTCTAATACGTGTCCCACTGGCTGCCCACCCGCCGTTCGGTTCGCGTCCACTTAAGCAGTGACAGAATTTTTATGGACCTTCACTACACTACAAACATTCCGTATTACAAATTTATTACAACAATACAGTATCTTGCATAATACCTGGCAAGTAATACTGCAACACAGGCACATTACGAGCAACACTGCAACACCAGTACCTTACGAACAACACCTGCACCTTACGAACAACACCTGCACCTTACGAACACTGAAACGTATCTAAAAAAAATGTTCCAAGTTTAAAATAACCCGATTTGTTGATGCATATTACACCAGCCACACAAATCCGATTTTAGTGGTAACGAATTTACATCCATCTAAATCTTGCCACTACTCCACTCCACCAGCGCAGTATTGCTAGTGAATTTAAAAGAATTTATTCATCTGTTAGCCAGATATATATCAAGCACGTAATTCACACGCTCACGCTTGCATGCAAGCAGGCGACACACACACACACACAAAATATATATACGTATATGTATATATATATATATATATATATATATATATATATATATATATATATATATATATATATATATATATATATATATATGTATGTGTGTGTGTGTGTGTGTGTGTAGGTGGGTGGGTGGTTGGTGCCGAATAGGTAAAACTGATCAATTAGCAAGAACTCATTTAAAAGTAAGTTCTTTCTAAAATTTTCTCTTATACATTTAAAGATATATTTTTTCATTTATGTTAATATAAAAAATAATGATTTTGTGTCAAAACAACCTTAGGAAACTTACCTAACCTTATTATAACAAGTGCAATTTAATTTAGCCTAATCTAACTAAATATATTTTAGATAAGTTTACAATAATTTAACAATAAACAAACACAATAAAATATATTTTTTCTTTAGGTTCAGAATGATTTTTGCGAAATTATTGCATATGTAAGTTTTCGTTTGTCCTATTCGGCAAGAAGTGCGTTGCTATTTAAACCAAAATCGCAGGTTTTGCGTATTCGACACGACATTTATATAAATATATATATTATTAACACATCGGCCGTTTCCCACCAAGGCAAGGTGGCTCAAAAATAAAAAAATATTCATCATTCACTCCATCACTGTGTTGCCAGAGGCGTGCTTACACTACATTTATAAAACTGCAACATTAACACCCCTCCTTCAGAGTGCCGGCATTGTACTTCCCATCTCCAGGACTTAAGTCCGGCTTGCCGGTTTCACTTAATCCCTTCATAAATGTTACCTTGCTCACTCTTCAACAGCACGTCAAGTCCTAAAACCATTTGTCTCCACTGCTGTCTAACACGCTCACGCATGCTTGCTGGAAGTCCAAGCCCGTTGCAGATAAAACCTCCTTTACTCCCTCCATCCAACCTTTCCCAGGCCGACCCCTACCCCGTCTTCCCTCCACTACAGATTTATACACTCTCGAAGTTATTTTATTTCGTTCGACCCTCTCTAAATGTCCAAACCACCTCAACAACCCCTCCTCAGCCCTCTGGATAATACTTTCAGTAACCCCACACCTTGAACTAATTTCCAAACTACGGATTCTCTGAATTACATTCACACCACACATTGCCCTCAGACATGACATCTCCACTGCCTCCAGCCTTCTCCTTGTTGCAACATTCACCACCAATGCTTCACACCCATATAAGAACGTTGGTATAACTATATTATCTTATATTCTGCGCTTTGCTTCCAAAGACAAAGTTCTTTGTCTCCACAGACTCAGTGCACCACTCACCTTTTACCCCTCATCAGTTGTATGATTCACGTCATCTTTCATAGACCCATCTGCTGACTTGTCCACTCCCAGATATCTAAATACATTCACCTCCTCCATACTCCATCCCTCCAGTCTGATATCCAATCCCTCATTACCTAATTTTTTTTATCTTCATCACCTCATTCTTTAATATATTCACTTTTAATTTCTTCTGCATCATCAGCAAAGAGCAACTGTGACAACTCCCACTTTGTGTTAGATTCTTTATGTTTTAACCCCATGCCTCTTGCCAACACCCGAGCATTCAGTTATCTTACAACCCCATCTATAAATATAGTGAACAACCATGGTGATTTCACACATTCCTGTCTAAGGCCCACTTAAACTGGGAAATAACCTCACTCTCTCCTACATACTCGTAAAAACTCTTCACTGCTTTCAGTAACCTACCTCCTATTCCATACATTTGCAACATCTGCCACATTGCCTCCCTGTCCACCCTCTCATACGCCTTTTCCAAATCCATAAATGGCATAAAAACATCTTTACCCTTATCTAAATACTGTTCACCTATACGTTTCACTGTAAACACTGAGTCTACACACCCTCTACCCTTCCTAAAGCCTCCTTGTTCATCTGCTATCCTAATCTCTGTATTACTCTTAATTCTTTCAATAATAACTCTACCATACAGTTTACTAGGTATACTCAACAGGCTTAATCCCTTATAATTTTTTCCACTCTCTGTTGTCTCCTTTGCCTCCATATAAAGGAACTATGCATGCTCTGCCAATCCCTAGGAACCTTACATACATTTATTAAATAAACCAACTAACCATTCCAAAACTATATTCCCCCCCTGCTTTTATCATTTCTGTATTTATCCTATCAATCCCAGCTGCTTTACCCCCTTTCATTCTACCCACTGCCTCACACACTTCCCCCACACTCACATGTTATTCGTCCCTGTCCAATACACGAAATCACAGCTTCAATATCCTCATCAACATTTAACAATTCCTCAAAATCTTTCCACCATCTTCCCAATACCTCTAACTCTCTGTCTAACAACTCTCCTCTCCTATTTTTAACTGTCAAATCCATTTGTTCCCTGGGCTTTCTCGAGAAAACTTATTAATATCACTCCAAAACTTTTTCTTATTTTCAATCAAATTTGTTGATAACATCTCAACCACTTTCTCATTTGCTCTCTTTTCACATTCCTTCACCACTCTCTTAACCTCTCATTTTCTCTCCATATATTCCTCCCTCCTTGTATCGCTTCTATTTTGTAGAAACCTCTTATATGCTAACTTTTCTCTCTTACTACTCTCTTTACCTCATTCCACCAGTCTCTTCTTCACTCCCGCACCCACTTTCCTGTAACCACAAACTTCTGCTAAACACTCTAACACTATATTCTTAAACCTACCCCATACATCTTCAACCTCATTGCCTATACTCTCACTAGCCCATCTATCCTCCAGTAGTTGTTTATATCTTACATAGTCCAACAAACTACTATCATTATGTCCTGTATCATATCTTGTATACTTATTTATCTTTTTTTTTTTTTAAATATGTATTACATATAACCAAACCCATTTCTCTACACCTGGCACCCCAAACGTACCTACCACACCCTCTCAAAGTGTTTCTCTTTCTTTAGCATTTAGGTCCCCTACCACAATTACTCTCTCACTTGGTTCAAAAGTTCCATCACACTCGCTTAACATTTCCCAAAATCTCTCTCTCTCTCTCTCTCTCTCTCTCTCTCTCTCTCTCTCTCTCTCTCTCTCTCTCTCTCTCTCTCTCTCTCTCTCTCTCTCTATCCTCTACACTCCTCTCTTTTCCAGGTGCATACACACTTATTTTGACCCACTTTTCGCATTGTAGGATTGTATGGTCCAGTGGTTTAAAGCGTCAAGAATTTTCGCTCGCCATGAGGTGGGCTAAAACAACACGGGTTCGATCCTCCAGCTAGCCGCAATTTTGTTATTGATTAAATACCAATTGTTTGTGGTTACAATAATGTATATATATCTTCTTTCAACAAATCGGCCGTTTCCCACCGAGGGTGGGAAAAGGCCCTCCCCCCCAAAAAAAAAAAAAGTTTCTCTTTTTAACTTTAGTAATGTGTACAAGAGAAGGGGTTACTAGCCCCTTGCTCCCGACATTTTAGTCGACTCTTACGACACGCATGGCTTACGGTGGAAGAATTCTGTTCCACTTACCCATGGAGATAAGAGGAAATAAAAACAAGAACTGGTATGAAAATAGAAGAAAGCCCAGAGGGGTGTGTGTAGTATATATATATATATATATATATATATATATATAATATTATATTATATATATATATATATATATATATATATATATATATGCTTGTACATGCATGTGTAGTGTGACCTAAGTGTAAGTAGAAGTAGCAAGACGTACCTGAAATCTTCGTTAGGTACACATGTATATTTATCTGTTCGTTAATGTAAATATCTATTCACCTCAATGTTTAAATGCATGCAGACATGGTTAAGAGGTTCAGTTGTTGTTCAGACCAATCATCAGAATATGGAAGAAATGTGATCTAAGTGACTTTGACTGTGGAAGAATTGTTGGTGCCAGGCAGGGAGATTAAAGTATCATGACTGCTGATCTCCTGAGATTTTCACACACAACAGTGTCTAGAGTTTACAGATAATAGTGTGAAAAATACAAAACATCCAGTGAGCGGCAGTTCTGTGGGAGAAAACGCACTGTTAGTGAGAGAAGTCAGATGAGAATGGCCACACTGGGTCAAGTTGACAGGAAGGTGACAGAAACTCAAATAAACACATGTTACTACAGTGATATGCAGGAGAGCATCCATGAATGCACAACACGTCGATCCTTGAAGTAGATGAGCTACAGCAGCAGAACACATTGGGTTCTACTCCTGTCAGCTAAGAACAGGATACTGAGGGTACAGTGGGCACAGGCTCACCAAAACTGGACCATTGAAGATTAGAGAAACGTCGCCTGGTCTGACGAATCGTGATTACTATTGTGACAAGGAGATGGTAGAGAGAGAATTTGACGTAAACCTTTGGGATGTGGTGAAACTGGAGATTCAAAGCATGACTGTGCAGTCGACATATCTGTAGCAACTGCTGATGCTATTATGTCAACATGAACCAGGATATCTAAGGAATGTTTCCAACACTTTGTTGAATCCAAGGCACCAAGAATTCAGGCTGTTCTGGGGGCAAAGAGGAACCCTACCCAGTACTGGCCACTGAGTTTGTCATATTGTCTATATTATATCCCAACATAATGTACAGTATATGACATACAGTGCTATTCATGGCATTATGCCGGGTGAGAGCCCCGGCATAATGCTGTGACGAAAAATCAAAGGCCTATCATACAAGGGGGTCTTTTTCGTCAGTGCATTATGCCGGGTAGCAGCCGTTAGCATGATGTCACGGCCTGCCACCACACTCCACAGTGACTCCTTAGTGCTCACGTGGCTACCGTGGTGAAAGGAAGTGTTGCACTTTTGTCTCTCATCCGCCCCATCTTTTGTCCGGTTTCCCTTTGGTTTTGGGGCTATACATGTTTGATTATGGGTAAGAGGAAGGGCTTCACAAAGCTGGGCACCAGACGAAAGAAATAGTGGAGAATGTTGGTGTGTGTGAGCGTTCAGTGAGGAACTGGGTGCAGCGTTTCAAGGCTGGTGGCGGTGTCGAGTTACAGTCTGCCAAACCTCGAAGAAGACATCTGTTCGTACCTTAACTGTGTTAAAGAAGCAGTTAGAGAGTACACCTAAGATAACTGCTAGAGAATTGAAAGAAAAGAACCCACATCTTCTCTCAGAGCTGTCTGTAAGAACTGTTAACAGATGTTTGTCAGAAATGGGCTACAGTAGTCACTGCAAGGTTAAGAAACTGATCCTCTCCAAGCCACAGAAGAAACGTAGCCTGGATTATGCAAAGAAATATCTTCACTGGACTCCTCAACAGTGGTCTGAAGTACTTTGGAGTGATGAAGCAACCTTCACCGTCACCTGTAACTGTGAGGGACATGTGTACCTTCCCAGAGATAGTGACCCTGCTAGACCCATGCTACACCTGTGGGACCACCAAACACCCAGACTCGCTCATGGTTTGGGGTGTTTCAGTGCTCAGAGTGTTGGTGAACTTATTATGCTTCCCAAAAACCAGTATAAGAACCAGTATAATTACCTGGAGTTATTATGTGACAATTTACCTGAGACGTTTGACAAGTGTGGGGCTACGGTTTTTATGCTGGACTGTGCATCGTGTCATACCACCAAAACTGTAGTTCAGTGGCTTAAGGACTGACAAGGCAATTCCCCAGACCTAAATCCTATTGAGAACCTCTGGTCAATAGTGAAACGAAGTTTACTGGGCAAGGATATCATTTCCATCCCACGGCTGGAGGCTGCTCTACATGAGGCATGGAATAATATACCTCCCCAAACCCTCAAGAACTTGTGTGAGAGTCTTCCTACATGGCTGAGGGACGTGATTATGCGTAAAGGACGCAGCACCAAATATTAAAACATCAGTAAGTGTGCAAATATATATAGTATTATAATCTTTCATGGTATGTGTTTGTGTTTTGGTACGTGTGTGGGGGAGGGTCGGTATAATGCCGTGACTAGCACTGTAAATGTCAGCAAAGAATAATTAATGGAATTTCCTTCTCCCTGATCAAGCATTTCAAGAAACCGAGGTAGGTGCACAGGTTTTCAACGTGTCTAATCCCAAAGTTAAGGGGTATGATGTATTAGAAGTGACTGAAAGAACTATTAGAGAGAAATATGATAGCGACGTAGAAATACTCAGAGGTACAGGCTGTTCGGAAGGTGGGGGAACAGACACACGAAGGAACATTTGAAAGTAAAAAAAAAAAAATACGAGTAACAGGGATGTCAGGAAGTATTTCTTTAGCTTCAAAGTGATCAGGGACAGAAATTACTTTGTAAAGACAGGATCTCTACACCGTTTTAAGAACAGGTATAAGAGGGCCCACGAAGCCAGGAGTGAACATTGTAACGGCCAAGTCGAGAGGCAAGACTCGGAGCTCATATTCGATCTCTACAACTATAAATAGATTGTACAAATAGATGAGGTGAGAACACCATACAAACACCCACAAATATGCCCCCACCACACACACACACACACACACACAAACCACATACACCATACACACACCATACACACACAAACACACATGCGCAGGGGTCAGTCCTAGGACCAGTGTTATTCCTGGTTTATGTAAATGACATGACGGAAGGGATAGACTCAGAAGTGTCTCTATTCGCGGATGATGTGAAAATAATGAGGAGAATCACATCAGAAGAGGACCAGGCAGGGCTGCAAACAGACCTGGACAAGCTCGACATCTGGTCTAGCAGTTGGCTTCTCGAATTCAATCCCTCCAAATGCAAAGTCATGAGGATCGGAGAAGGGCAAAGAAGACCGCTGACAGAGTACAAGCTAGGCGGACAAAGGCTACAAACCTCGGCAAAGGAGAAAGACCTTGGAGTGAGTATAACGCCTAGCACGTCTCCGGAGGCACACATCAACCAGATAACTGCGGCAGCATATGGGCGTCTGGCAAACCTTAGATTAGCGTTCCGTTACCTTAACAAGGAATCGTTCAAGACACTGTATACCGTGTACGTCAGGCCCATACTAGAATATGCAGCACCAGTCTGGAACCCACACCTGGTCAAGCACGTAAGGAAACTAGAGAAAGTGCAAAGGTTTGCGACAAGGTTAGTTCCACAACTCAGGGGTCTGTCTTATGAAGAAAGGTTGAGGGAAATAGGACTAACAACACTGGAGGAAAGAAGGGTCAGAGGAGACATGATAACGACATACAAAATACTGCGGGGAATTGACAAGGTAGATAGTGACAGGTTGTTTCAGAGAGGGAACACAGATACAAGGGGACACAACTGGAAGCTGAAGACTCAGATGAGTCAAAGGGATGTCAGGAAACACTTCTTCAGCCACAGAGTAGTCAGGAAGTGGAATGGACTAGAGAAAGATATAGTGGAGGCAGGAACCATACATAGTTTTAAGACAAGGTATGATAAAGCTCATGGAGCAGGGAGAGCAGAGACCCAGTAGCAGACAGCGAAGAGGCGGGGCCAGGAGCTGAGACTCGACCCCTGCAACCACAATTAGGTGAGTACAATTAGGTGAGTACACATCTCCTGAGGAGCACATCAACCAAATAACTGCTGCAGCATACGGACGCCTGGCAAACCTAAGAACAGCATTCCGACATCTTAATAAGGAATCATTCAGGACAATGTACACTGTGTACGTTAGGCCCATACTGGAGTATGCAGCGCGTTTGGAACCCTCACCTAGTCAAACATGTAAGGAAACTAGAGAAAGTGCAAAGGTTTGCAACAAGACTAGTCCCGGAGCTAAGGGGTATGTCCTACGAGGAGAGGTTACGGGAAATCGACATGACGACACTGGAAGACAGGAGAGGAATCGACAAGGTGGACAGAGACAGAATGTTTCAGAGGTGGGACACAGCAACAAGGGGTCACAGTTGGAAGTTGAAGATTCAGATGAACCAAACGGATGTTAGGAAGTATTTCTTCAGTCACAGAGTTGTCAGGAAGTGGAATAGTCTGGGAAGTAATGTAGTGGAGGTAGGATCCATACATAGCTTTAAGGAGAGGTATGATAAAGCTCATGGAGCGGGTAGAGTGACCGAGTAGCGGCCAGTGAAGAGGCGGGTCCAGGAGCTGTGACTCGATCCCTGCAACCACAACTAGGTGATTACAACTAGGTGAGTACACACACACACATGTCGAGTGGGGTTCCAGAAGGGTCAGTCCTAGGGGGCCAGTACTGTTTTTTGCATATGTGAATGATATGACGGAAGGGACAGATTCAGGGGTGTCCCTGTTTTCAGACGACGTGAAGTGTGTGTGTGTGGGGGGGGGGTGTCCTTATGATTAAAAAGAAAGTTGTTTATAGACCAAAAAACAGAGTTATCGTTTTTTTAGTTGTGCTAAGAATTTAAATCAAATCGAGAATATAAAGAGACAAATATTAGGGTTGATATATCAGTGAATTTACAGAATGCTTGGAGGAGTTGAACCCAGATGAACATAAAGCAAGACGTAAGTGAAGTGGAAAATATGAGAGAGATGGAAGCAGGCTACTGTGATGAACGTTCACTCAGATTAAGTATACGGATAGATGGCTAAAGCTAGAGAAATAAAGAACTTGGAAGGCTGCAAAAACATTATTTAAAAAAGAGCTATCGAAAGAAAACCAACACTTGTAATCACTGCTAATAGATTATATGATTGTGAAAAAAAAAATTCTCTCTAGAACGGCAGTGTTGCCCCACCCATCACAAGGTCTCCCGAGGACACCAGCACAAGATTGATAGAAACCAAACCAAAATAAATGAAAAGGGAAAGCAGTGAAACGAACGCCATTACTCCTGACGAATGAAACATAAACAATCAGATTCTATTAATGGAGAGGGAGAACAGATCCAATTCTTTGAATCAACAGTCAATCACCGGCATCTAGAAACCTCCTTTGAGGGGAGGCTGAGGGATTACTTAATGAACTATGGGAAATATAAATGAAAACGACTGTGATAAGGACGAACTTATGCTTACTTGCATTTTTAAGCAAATATAAATAAAATAGTTAGGCCATGAGACTGACACGATAAACAAATGTTCAATAAATTTCCATAATGTAATGACTTTTTCATGCATGAGTATATTTAGGACAAGAGATACTTATCTCTCTGTGTATATACAGACATGTATACCTGGGAGTATATACGGTGATAGATACGGTTTTTGTAAATGAAAATACTACACACCTCCTGGTTTTTAGTATATTCAAAGTGAGAAAAGCCTATCGATCTATATACAGGAAGAAGATGCGATCCTCGTTGCATAAATGAGATATACCTGTCGGTACGAGCAGTGACATACACCTGTCGGTACGAGCAGTGACATACACCTGTCGGTACGAGCAGTGACATACACCTGTCGGTACGAGCAGTGACATACACCTGTCGGTACGAGCAGTGACATACACCTGTCGGTACGAGCAGTGACATACACCTGTCGGTACGAGCAGTGACATACACCTGTCGGTACGAGCAGTGACATACACCTGTCGGTACGAGCAGTGACATACATTTACAGATATACAGAAGACGTATTTTCCAGTTATTCCACAGTAGTATTCGTAAGTTTTGTGTATTTTAACTATGTTGGTAAATTGGCGAATTTGCACCTTCACAAACCTAAACCCAAAATTGATCATTCTTTTTATAAGATGCACCAATCTTCAATAGATTGAAGCCGTTCAAAAAAGGCATACTCATTTTATTTCAAGGATAATAATAACATACAGCTTTAAAATAAAATAGACGTAAGTGGCACTTGGACATTCCCATAAGAGTGCCAACCTTCCTTTAAGTGAGATACACAAAAATTAAAAGTTTGAAGCCTATCAAAAGAGGCTTTCTCAAATTATCGCCCTCAAAACCAAATCAGGATTTGCCTTATAAAACTGACAGCAATGCAACTTCCAGTCACAATAGTTGCATGAATCTTTCCCTGGTTATACTACACCAGTGTTGAATATTTGTAGTCGATCTAACAGAACGTTAAGTAAAAGGACACAATAACAGAACGTTCTCAAGGTATAAACGAACACGGGGGGGGGGGGTAATCAGGCAACCAAAAGGTGCCCCTTGAGGAACACTTAAATACCTTAGTAACTGAGTGAAAAGAATTTAGTGAGAGTGACATAACATGATAGTTAAAATAAACTCTAGTAAAATCTTCGTACTGGAAGTGTTTGCTAAGAGTAATTTCGCAAGTTTACGCATCACACACATAGCTGAGTGGAGTTTTGTGCTGGCCTAATCAGTTTCCAGGTTTAAATAATTTGCAGTTCTTGAGCTGTTTCTTATCTCTTGCTAAACCCTGCACCAGCAGCAATTGGGGTTATTGTTGTGGCTATTGTGCAAATGATGCTTCTGAATTTTTCATTTTATATTTTTTTTTACCCACTAAATTAAAATTTTAAATATTATAAAAGAAATCGGAAGTGGTAATTCACACGGTACTTGCATCTGACTTATAAATTTTTCAATAACCCAAAGATGCCTCGTCCATGTGCGTAACAAATTATACAAAGATTAACTTTTTGGATGTATTTACCTATTTTCAGGGTCAGACTTATGATGAGGTGTATATCTTTGTGTATATACAGTATACTCCTTCATATTAATGAGGGACTTTTGTTCTAAGGAATTAGATTTATCCTTACCTTCTTAAATCGATCCTGATTGTTTCCCATTTCCCAATTATCCAATGAATATAATGGTAATCTCTTTGTATATACGGTGAGAGATCACTTTAATCATTATTTTATGGTTTCAAGTATCCCTGACTGGTGGAGTGCAGGATATATGCAGCCTTAATGACCCTCAAGTAGTCTATAGGCTTTAAACCTATTAAACCAACCAGCCCTATTTTCAAGGGCCTAAACAAAGAAGTGCGTATCTGAGTATATACTGAAAGTTTATTTTAATCCCTCAAAAGTTGGTAGTCCAAACACAAAGTGGGCACCTCAGAAGCTGTGTGGGAGGTACGTGAGTGTGTGAGGGAGCGAGTGTATCAAAGTTTATACAAGAGCGTGTGTTAGAAAGTGTGAAGTGTGTGTATTTGTGTGGGAGAATGAGAGTCTGTGGTTATATGAGAGAGAGAGAAATAAAATTATTAATGATCCCAGGATAGTTTATTAAACACTAGTTTATGTTTCATAAAAACAACTTGGCACAGGAGGTAAGAATAACCTCACCACTGGCTGATATATTCAGAAATATCTCTACAGTAGGGTCGATTAAGGCAACTATATTACAAAACACATCAAAGGGGGAGACAGAAATTTGCCCTCTGTGTGTCTTGAAATGGGTGATCCAGATATCAATATGGTTAGCTGTACATTTGAAGCTCTGTTTCCAAACAGCATGTAGTAGGTTTTGTCTATATTGAGAGTAAGTTTATTGGTAGTCATCCAAGTAGATATTCTTCAATCCTCGTTGGCATGGACTAAAGTAGGGATAAACATGGAACGAAGAGGAAATTGCAAAGGAAGAAATGGACTATAAAAATCAATTCTGCAGGGGAGAAATGAGAAAGGAAGAGAAGGTAAAAAAAAAAATAGTGCATTAGGTTAAGAGAGCGCATCCCGTGGTAAGGCAGAGTGCAGTAGCAGGAAAAACGATAATGCAATCCATCCCAGTGGGAACCACAACACAGACTAACTAATCTGGCACCCACCCCCTCCCACCAGCCTTACCTTCTCTCACTCTGCTTCACACCACCTGCCTCCACACCTGCCTCGGTTCACACCTGCTTCCCTTCACACTACCTCCCACCACACCTGCCTCACTTCACAATACCTCCCACCACACCTGCCTCCCTTCACACTACCTCCCACCACACCTGCCTCCCTTCACACTACCTCCCACCACACCTGCATCCCTTCACACTACCTCCCACCACACCTGCATCCCTTCACACTACCTCCCACCACACCTGCCTCCCTTCACACTACCTCCCACCACACCTGCCTCCCTTCACACTACCTTCCACCACACCTGCCTCCCTTCACAATACCTCCCACTACGCCTGCCTCCCTTCACACTACCTTCCACCACACCTGCCTCCCTTCACACTACCTTCCACCACACCTGCCTCCCTTCACAATACCTCCCACTACGCCTGCCTCCCTTCACACTACCTTCCACCACACCTGCCTCCCACCACATTTGCCTCCCACTACACTTGTCTTCCTTCACACAACCTCCCTCCACACCTGGATTCCACCACACCTGTCTCCCTTTACACTACCTTCCACCACACCTGCCACCCCCACCACAACAACACCCTAGATGGTGTAAACCTTGGTTATTGATACAGACAAATTGGTTTAAAAAGACACTTGAACAAACACTAGAACATATTTAGTAGAAAATGTTTCGGTCTTGTGTGTTAGAAGTGACTAAGGTCTCAGGACCGAATAGTTTTCTGATATGTTCGTTCACGTGTCTTCTTAAACCAGCCTAGATTTCCACAGGGTACGTATATATACCGTGAGGTGCTCGTATCTATATATGCTGAAAACTTATTTGAATCCCTACATTAGGTATAACAGTATTCATGATTGGTGGTGAACAGGTGACTTGCGGCCTCGATCACCCTCGTGTAGTCGATAGGTATTAAACTCCATTAACCAACTAAGTAACCTAGATACCTTCTCACTCTCTTCTCCACACCAACCCATCTCAAACACTGTTTCAACTGCCCCATCTTTAGCAACCCCTTCCCTTAGTCCCAAACCACCACTACCTCACTATTACCCATTCCTTCACCAGTACGACCCAACCACTTTCCTCTTCCCATTTCCATTGCCCCCCCTACCATTCCCCAGCGGGTCCTGCCACCTACTTTGTCCTCAGCAGCAAACATCCTCTCCCCCTCCCCCCCCCCTTACCTTTCATCTGAAATCCTCTCCATTGACCCTCCAGAAACCCTTCCACTCCACGACTCACAACAAAGGCACAGTAATAAAAAAAAACAGCGACGACACAACACTCGCCCAGGAGCACCTGACTCTGACAACATGGCGGCACCAGAGCATCAGGGGGAGGGGGAGGACGGGGAGGGAGGAGGAGGAGGATGAGATGGAGGATGAGGGGAGGAAGAAGAGGAAGGGGTGGGAAGACGAAGAGTAGATGGAGGAGGAAAAATAGGAGGAAGAGGAGGGGAAAGAGGAGATGGGAAAAAATGAAGTAGAAGTAGACGCCTACGATTTCGGATTATTAACCCAGGATAACCCAATAAAGCGAAGCATTGTGCCTTCTATTTTTTTTCAGTATGTGATGAAAGACAGTTGACTGACACCCAGGTACCATTTACTGCTACGTGAACATGGGTGGTGAGTTCCTTAGACTTTCTGTGTTTGCCTCAACATCACTGTGCTTCGAGGACCTGAGTAAAGTCCAGTGTCAGTGCTACGTTAAAAAACATGGAAAACATCACAGGTGAAACTAGCGCAATCAGGAAGAGAGCGGCTACATACTACAGGGATCTCAGCAAAATGACTCACGAATTCGTAATGACACGATTGCAAACAAACCATACCACGGGCGGGGATCGAACCCGCGATCAGAGTCATAAAACTCCACACCGACGCGCTAGCCACTGGGCCAGCTGGCTACTACAAGATTCGCCCAACTATGTATATTTATACACCATAGGAAGGTTAGCGTGTGACGAGCCCTGTTCCACAGGGGTCAGTCCTAGTCAGTCCTAGGTTTGCAACAAGACTAGTCCCGGAGCTAAGAGGTATGTCCTACGAGGAGAGGTTAAGGGAAATCGACCTAACGACACTGGAGGACAGGCGAGATAGGGGAGGATATGATATCGACATATAAAATACTGAGAGGAATCGACAAGGTGGACGGACAATGTTCCAGAGATGGGACACAGCAACAAGGGGTCAAAATTGGAAGTTGAAGACGCAGATGAATCACAGGGATGTTAGGAAGTATTTCTTCAGTCACAGAGTTGTCAGAAAGTGGAACAGTCTGGGAAGTGATGTAATGGAGGCAGGATCCATACATACCTTTAAGAAGAGGTACGATAAAGCTCATGGGGCAGGAAGAGTGGCCTAGAAGCGACCAGTGAAAAGGCGGGGCCAGGAGCTGTGACTCAACCCCTGCAACCACAACTAGGTGAGTGCAACTAGGTGGAGTACAGGTCAAACAATGCCCGATCAAGCTATCTTTCTGGTCAAAATTAAGTTTAGAAAGGATTCTGAAACAGAAAGCCTTATTGAGAAGCACAAGATATCACAGTGTTTACCTGGATCGAGACAATATAGAAATGGAGAAGGAACAGTTGAAGAGGCACGTATAAAGTATCAGTTACTAGAAAAATTAGCAGAAGGTGAGTCAAGGGAAGGGAACACCCAGCCTCCAGTAATCTCTCAAGGTTCACCCTTTCAGACGGACTAACTCAAGGCCCACCCCTCCACTTCTTTAACATTAATAATTATCCACACCCTCCCACCTTTTCTCCCTCTCTATATCTATAACCCTGATCCCTTCCCCTCACATCTCTCCTTCATTTCAAATGAGCAGTGAACCGAAAACCTGGACACCACAAACCAGTCCAAAGTAAAAAGAAAACCCAGAATATGGAATAAAAATGCATATGGATTATAAAAAAAATAGTGAAGTCAATGAATGGATAGCAGAAACAACCCAGACATCGTAGTTATCATAGAAACAAAACAAACTGTATTAATAACAAATGCTATATTCCCAGCAGGAAGAAAAAAACAGGGGTGGGTGAGGGGAAGGAGTTGCATGCTAATCCGAAACCAGTGAAGTTTTGAAGAGAGGAAATGGACAAACAGAAATTACTACAAAGTAATAGTAGCAAGGATTTACAACCAGTCCCCATATAGGATATCAAGGAAAAATACATGACAAAGCAATGGATGATGCCATAGCAAAAGCAGCACGACGAGCCCATATGGCCATAGCATAGCTACTAATAATGGAAAATTTCAGTTGGAAAGACAAATTGGAAGAATTGGGTGTCCACATGAGTGATCAGAAGAGTGGAGGGCTAAGATAATGGTGATGGTGAAGAATAACTTTGTGTCAGCATGTTAAGGATACAAGAAAGAGAGAGAGAGAGAGAGAGAGAGAGAGAGAGAGAATAAGAACCAGCCAGACTGGGTCTGGTATTAAACATATGGGCATCGGGTTTTGGTGAGACAGAATATGAGAGGCCTCTGGGTACTAACGACAATGCAGTATTGGATCAAATTTTAAATACCTTGTGGAAGTAAATATTGAAGGAAAAATAGCAAGTGGGGAATCTGAGAAAATTGGATTTCAGAAGACTAAATTTTAAAGGAATAAGAGAATTCCTGAATGCTGTGTAGTGAAAAAAAAAAGGACTGGAAGCAACGTCAACAAAGGAAATGATGGAATACCTAGCTAGAAAGTGCTGGGAGTCATACAAGAACTTCACACCGAGAAGAAGAGAAAATTGTAACAACAAATAGATCCCATTGTTCAACTAAACATGCAGAGAAAAAACATAAGAAAGCGAAAAGAAAAGATAGAATAAAGCAGAGTGAGCAGAAGAACCAGAAACGAAAATGCAAGGGTGAGAAAAGAAGCTGAAAGACAGTTTGTGAATGACTTAGCAAAATCCAAGTCTGAATAGCAACTGCTACACAGTTACATAAAGAGAAAAACGACAGAAAAATTACCAGATAATAAGACAGAAAATAGAAGGGGAAGAACTCACTAGAAACGACAGGGAAATCTGTAAAAAAATCAGCAATTTAAAGAGGTGTTCTCAGTAGAAACAAGGACAACACCAGATTAAGTGTATATCAATGGATGCTGGACACTGTATACACAACAGAGGAAGAAGTGACAAGCTTTTGATTGAGGCGAATACATCGAGAGCAATGAGACTTGACAAAGTCTTACTGTGAATCCTGTAAGAGGAAGCATAAACACTCTGAAACACTAGCTAAAATCTACAGAAAGTCAGTGGATACGGGACAGTTTCCAGTCAGTAAATTTAATCTAAATAGTTAAGAAATGAGACACACAGGAACATTAAACTACAGACCTGTATCACTGACATACATAATATTTAAAGAAATTGAGAAGATAAACAAGGAAAGTGGTGGAGCTCATGAAGAAAAGTGGTTTGAAGAATAATAACCAGCTTGAGATTAGATATGTCAAATCTTGTGTCGCAAACATGTTGGAGTTTAATGACAAAATAACAGGAGTGAGGCAGAAGAGAGGAGTGGTGGGACTTTAAGAAAGCATTCAGTACTGTGTCTCACAAGAGACTGGGAAAAAAACTTGAGGAGCAGGTAGAAATAAAAGTGAATGCAATACAGTGAATCAGAGAGTACCTTATGAAAGGCAAATAAAGAGTAGATTGTCCGAGAAAAATTGTCAGACTGGGGTTCTGCAACGATTATTGGTATTAGAACTAGTACTGTTTCTGTTATATAAGAATGACGTATAAGAAGAGATATAGCCAGATGCATTCCTGTTTCAGATGTAAAATGACCTGGACAAGCTGAAGAATTGTCCAGATAAGAGGAATTTAAGGGGCGCGTAAGTTCCCCCATCTTCTAATAACATGTTTATTTTTCCAACTGAGGACAATTCTCTACAACACAATTGTCCTCAAAGGTCTGTCAATTTATATCATGAATTAAGGAAAGATCCTAGACTTCACCTTACGAAATAGACAAAGCAAATGCGATAGAAATTATGAACAAGGTAGATTATAGTGGAAAATTAACATGTTATTAGAAGACGGGGGAACCTACGTGCCTCTTAACCCCAGCAAATGCAAATCTAGGAAAACTGGAGAAAGGCAGGAAGACCAGAATCTGAGTAAAGACTCCAGACAAAAAGGCTGTAAACCTCACTCAAGGAGACGGACATAGGGGTGAGCATAGTGCTGAGCAAATCTCGTTTTATGGTCGCTAGACAAATCAAAGATTAGCTTTCAGGAATCTCAACAAAGACTCATTCATGGTCCTATATATGACATATGTCATCCCTGCCTATCTTACCTTTGGTCAGCCTACAATTACCGGGTGTTGTTTAGTAGAAGTGGAGTTTTTCATGATGTCCAAGATGGATGTCGCGAGGCTAATGCTAGCAAGTATTCTTAGACATATAAAGTAGTCTTAAAATGTCCAAAGGCTACTGTAACAATAAATTTTCATTGTTCCTATATGTATGAATGCATTTTTAAATAGATCATCCCCCTTCCTCTATCTTTTATTTTCTCTTTGAAGCTCCCATAGCTACTGAATTTTTAATAGAATATAATTGATATCCTCATTGCTCTACTGAAGTCGTCTCCCAGCTCAGGCTGACAGATTTAATCCATTTGAATGAAAAAATATGGTATAAAATGTCCTAGAGAGGGGTGGACCGGTAAGCCAGCGGAAGGCCTTGGTCAGATGACCAAAAGCTTCAACGGCGGGTCATCATCTGACTAAGACTCTCGTCAGGAAACACTTGTCCTGTTTCCTGACGAACCTTACCTAACCTAGAGAGTAACCACAGGCGGAGTTTAAGAGAGGAGTGGAATGTTTTCTTTCCGCTTTGTAACTTTCGTATAGACCCGGGTAGCAGCACACCGGTAATGTACCCATTTTTTTTCGACTAAAAACCCTGTAACCCATTTCTCAACCTAAATAAAGAATACATTTTCCTATTCGCCGGGGACTTGAACGTATTACGAATAAGGTTCGGACAGCAACTAATAGAATCAAAGTATCTTTCATTTTGCAGTCTAATTCTTTAATGAATGATCCCTATTCCCTTTCTCTGCTATATACCTGTAATTTAAATTTTACTGAAACTGTTTTTACATATTGAACCAAATATCATGAAAATTCCTTTGTCAGATCTGAAGACATACAACTCGCATATAAATGCCAGTAAAACAGTCATGAGGGTTGTAAATTATTAAAAACCCTTTAAATAAAAAATGATTTTATATGACGTTGGGTTCCTCGACATTTCAAGTGGTAGCGCCTTCGGCTCGCAACTGATTGACCCCAGGTTCGATCCCCTGATGCTCGGAAACGTTGGGAATGTTTCTCTTGGATGTTAGCCGATTGTTGGTCGTATCCTAGGTTACTAACTGCCCAGGATAATACTGCAAATTATATCTTCTATCAAGTGTTTATGTTACAGTAGCGTATTACCAAATATTTAGAGGATTTTGTAAATGATATAATTAAGCCTAAACTTACTACCTCGCCCTTCCGTGTTAAGGAGGAAATAAAAATACCACACAGAAAATACGCGAACATTTCACGAATTTTATATCGCAAAGAGGAGCCAATGGATTGTGGTTATGAAGATTAACTGTTGTTTTGTTTACGCAGTGTTCTATGGTACTTAACTCTGTGGCACAACCTCAGGAAGGTGGCCTGGGACTCTAAGATAATGATGATATTCTTGCTAATGCTACTCTTATTGCTGCTGATGCTACTGTTCCTGTTGATGCTGTCCATGACGTTCTTTATGCTGCTGCTAGTATTGCGTCTGCTGTTGATGCTCCTGCTGATATTCCTACTGCTGCTGCTGCTGCTGCACACCAATAGCAACAGGTACTAACACCCAGGTACCTGTTTACTGCTAGATGATCCGTGGGAGCAAGTACACTGAAGCCTGTCCATTAGTTTCGACTTCACTTGAGATCTTATGATATGTGTCATATTAACGTCCATGAACAAGATAACGTTGGAAACTTATCATTCTTAGTAAAATCAACTGAAGCACAGGCAATGCGATATAATGATGGCTGATCTGAAGACATGGATTGTAGCTCTAATTCCATGAACCAAGAGCCTTTTACCAGCACCAAGCTAATCCCCTTGAAGCAGATGTCAGGAAAAACTGAAACAGAGGGATGTTAGAAAGTAAATCTTCATTGAAACAGAGAGTGAACAGTACGCCAGTCAGTTAAAGAACGAGGGGAAGGGGGGAGGGGGGCAGGTTATGAAACATGTGAAAACATGCAATTATATTAAGTTTTAGAACCTGCACGACCTGTATCTCTGTAGATATGAGTATTTCACCCCTCCATGGAAGATGTGCTCATTTAATATGACTAATGTAAAAGACCTGGGAGTGATCATGTCATAGGATCTCACCTTCAAAGACCATAACATTGTTCCAATCGCATCTGCTAGAAAAATGACGGGATGGATAATGAGAACCTTCATAACAAGAGATGCCAAGCCCATGATGACACTCTTCAGGTCACTTGTTCTATCTAGGCTGGAATATTGCTGCACACTAATTGCAAATTTCAAGGCAGGTGAAATTTCTGACCTAGAACGTATACAGAGAACCTTCACGGCACACATAATTGCGATAAAACCCCTCAGTTACTGGGAACGCATGAAATTCCTCAACGCAAGCTGGAGACATACGTTATTATATACACTTGTAAAATCCAAGAGGGATTAGTACCAAACTTGCACAAGAAAATCACTCTCTATGAAAGCAAAAGACTCGGCAGACGATGCAACATCCCCCCAATGAAAAGCAGGGGCACCACTAGCACAATAAGAGACAACACAATAAGTGTCAGGGGCCCAAGACTGTTCAACTGCTTCCCAGCATACATAACGGGGATTACCAATAGACCCCTGGCTGTCTTCAAGCAGGCACTGGACAGGCACCTAAAGTCAGTACCTGACCAGCCGGGCTGTGGTTCGTACGTCGGATTGCGTGCGGCCAGCAGTAACAGCCTCGTTGATCAAGCCATGATCCACCATGAGGTCTGGTCACAGACCGGGCCGCGGGGGCGTTGACCCCCGAAACCCTCTCCAGGTATACTCCAGGTATACCTGCAAGCCCCTCTCAAGAAGCTCGTCACTGGTAATCCCATCCTTAAATCACTTGCAAAGGCAATTGCTCAAGAAATTACCCACTTAACTTTTAGTATTAATTCATTACAAGTTATATAGATTGCTGGATCTGAGCAGGAGTCTACTGGCAGGGCTGCGTCTGCTCTTGTTACAACCTCCCTAGTTAAGAATGGTAGGAACTATGTTGAGTTAGACCTAAGAATTAATAATTGGGCGTCTACACTGCAAACTGAATCGTTTGTCATCCTAATAGCGCTGAAGTTAACCGATGACACTGAGCCTGACTATGATGATTGCTGATTCTATATCATCACTGAAGGCTCTTGACTCACCTGATGACTAACGTCCTCATTAAAGAAGCCAGATATAGATACTCAAAAATCCGAGAAAGGGGAATTAATGAACAATTGCTATGGATTCCATCACACAGTGGATTGCGCCTTCATGATAAAGTTGATATCTTAGCCAAAAAACTAATTTCCTAAATTTGCTTGTAACAGTTAAGTGAACTGTAGATATATATCTAAATGTACTCCCGTAGGAAGTGGAATAATCTGGAAAGTGATGTAGTGGAAGCAGGATCCATACATAGCTTCAAGAAGAGGTATGATAAAGCTCATGGAGCAGGGAGAGAGTGGACCTAGTAGCGACCAGTGAAGAGGCGGGACCAGGAGCTATGAGTCGACTCCTGTAATCACAATTAGGTGAATTAGGTGTGTGTACACAAAAAAAAATACCTCTTCTCTCTTCTACTACGCTTGGCCACGTTACCGAGGTGACGTAGTTTAAAGAGCCTCTACGTCTCACTACGAACCAACAAACCATAGAATTAGAATTGTAATTATATCTGTCATTAAACAGGAAATGGCACCGAGAGAAAATAGGTATTGCAGAAAATTAACAACCAGTTTTTACGCTCAAACCGTGTAGTATAGTTAGAACTGTTTAACCGTGTAGTATAATCAGAGAGTTCTGGCTTGTGTACCATACAACTAAATATTTAGCCCATCTGTATTATTGGCGAAATATTTAAGATATTCAACAAATATGTCAATATTTCTCTGTTTTACTGTCACAAAGAGGAATTAATGGAGCGTGGTTAAGAGAGAAAGTGCTGCTTTGTCCACACAAATGTTCCATGGTCGCTGACTCGTAGGCAGCCGCTCGGGAAAGTGGCCTGAGACTCCAAGATAAAGCTGTTGTTGTTGTTGCTACGTTTTCTGCTG
Organism: Cherax destructor; assembly: GCA_009830355.1. NCBI lineage: Eukaryota > Metazoa > Arthropoda > Malacostraca > Decapoda > Parastacidae > Cherax > Cherax destructor. The sequence continues at coordinate 204,245 of WNWK01001038.1, read as the reverse complement.
CTCGTGCCGTTGTTGATGATGCTGTTGAGGCTGCCGCTGATGCTGTTGTTGCTGCTTCTGTTGTTACTACTATTGTTTCTACCATTGTTACTATTGTTGCTGATGTGCTGTGCGTCAGTGGCTAAAGCTCTCGCTTCACGCACGGAGGGCCCGGGTTCGCTTCCCGGCGGGGTGGAAACATTTCGATGTGTTTCCTTACACACACAAACACACATACAACAGGCCTAGTGTCTAATCGACATGTGCCTAGGACAAAATGGTAACTAACTTAGATAATTACTTTCTGCTAAGTAAACAGGGGCAGCAGGTATATAAAATGAGTAGACAGTATACTTCTCTACTCGCCCAGAAATTAATCCTGCTCAGTGGGTTGTTATTTGAGAGTGATACCACTGTGCTATGATAGTGAATAATAAAAACAGGAACCAAATGACTACATACCATAGAAATGTCTGGAAAAAAAATGAACCACGGAGATGTTAGGAAATACTTCGCCAGTGAACGAATAGTAACAAATAATTCATCTGTATAAAAGTGTAGTGGAAGCAACATCCGTGCTTATGTGGCTTTCAAAGTAAATGTAATTTGGCACAAAGGCTAATAATCCGCTTCTCTAGTCTGATACTCGACTCCAAGACACAAAATCTCTCTTTTCTCTCTCTCTCTCTCTCTCTCTCTCTCTCTCTCTCTCTCTCTCTCTCTCTCTCTCTCTCTCTCTCTCTCTCTCTCTCTCTACACACACACACATACACACAGGGACCAGGAACTGTGAATCGGCCCCTGCAACCACAATTAGGTGAGTACACACACACACCTGCAAGGCTTTAGAGATAGTAAATCCTGTAGAACCTACTGGAGTTCTACGACAAGGTAACAGAGGAAGGGCAGGAAAGATAGATAGATAGATAGATAGAGAGAGAGAGAGGAATGGGTAGATTGCATTTTCAGGGACTGTAGGATACCTTTTGATACATGAGACTGGTGAAAAAGCTAGAGCAGGAGGCAACAATAACAGGGAAAGCACTAGCAGCCCTGCTATTGGGAGTACACTAATTTTTTAAGTGTATAAGTTTGACTTAAAAATAGTTTAGCAAGAAATGCATATACAATTTATTTTAAAGTATATTGTTTCAATATTCGGCAAGGTTGGTATTCCTGTGGAGGTATATTTACGGTGTTGCTACGGACACCGCGCATTCGCAGATACTGCTACGAAAAGTGCGCATGCGCAAATATATTCAAAGATATTTTAATGCTAACATTAGGCATATGTTACCTGAGATAATGCAGCTAACGTGTTGGGTAGCTTTGGAAATATGTTAAACGAATATGTAGGTGAGAGAGGTTGGATTTTAGGAACATAAGAAAATAAAGGATCGGCTACTACGATATCCACCCAAGGAGTGTTGAACCTGAACTTCACTCAGTGCTGTAGCTGCTGTGCCTTCAGTCACTTGTTCCAGGACTGACCCTTGAAGGACATGAAGAACTGCTCAAAATGTGGAAGTGAGGACAGACCCTGATCCACCACGAGGCCTGGTCTCAGACCGGGCCGCGGGGGCGTTGACCCCCGAAACCCTCTCCAGGTATGTGTCCCGTAGCTCGATCGCTAGCGCACTCAACTCACACACACTGAGGTCCGGAGTTCGAATCCCCGGACGTGTTTACATAAGATACCTGCTGTCCATGTTCACCCATCAGTATAAAATGGGTAATTATATCAGTGGCCCCTCCGGACTCACAACTACTGATGCCAACAATGAAATCCCCCCAACAAACATGCAACACAACCTCATATATATTTGCTAATATACAGGGCCTTAAGCCATCTACCAACAACAAAATTCCTTTCATTAGTGGACTTCTAGGGAAGTCAAATGCACTGTTTGCAGCCTTCACAGAGACCCACGCAAAAGATTACTTTGACAGTGAAATATGGATACCTGGGTACAACCTTTTCCAGAAGCAGAACAGCAAAGAGATTCACAGGACTGAACACAGTTGGGCAACTATGCAGGCCCTGTAATGCTCCACAACAAAGATTCCAGTCGCTCAGACTGAATAGCCCTACCAGCAGGTCTATTGACGTGAAACACCTGACAGAGCTGAATGCCTGAGACGCTTGGGTTGACGAATCAGTACTCAGTACCACAAATGATGAGTTGAAGTTCTGACAATAAATCGAGAACCAAAACCTAGTCATTGTACTTGTATATAAGCCACCGAGTTTACCTGAGAGCTTCCCAAGCAGTTCAAAGAACAACTATCAAAAATTGACTCCTGTCTGGAAAACCTTCCAGCCCAATCCCCAAACATCTTGCTGCTTGGTGACTTCAATCTAAGACATACAAAATGGAAGAATATAGCAAATAATGTTGTAGCAGAAATAATCCCTGGAGGCAGCTCAGATGAAAAGTCACACACACATGAGCTGCTGAATTTCTACAACAAACACACCCTAAGTCAGCAGATAGTGGAGCCAACGAGACTAGAGAACACACTAGACCTTATCTTCACAAATAATGAGGACCTGGTAAGAAACATAACAATATCAAAAACAACAAATTCTGATCACAAGCTAATCGAAGTCCAGACGTACATGCACAGGAGTCCTGATCAGCAAAACGCATATAGCTATGAGGGTACCTTTACCAAATTCAACTTCATCAACAAGAACATCAACTGGGATCTGGTAAACTATGCCCTAAATGAAACATGTTGGGAAGATATCTTAAATTACATGGACCCTAACCAGTGCCTTGAAAAGATCAACCTCCTGGTAGCTGAAGTATGTTCAAGGCAAAAAAGTAAACAGGAGAGAGAGAGACGCTCCCTATACAGGAGAAGACGAAGAACACTGAGCTCCTCAAGAATGTCAGACTGTCTGATTCACGGAAGGAAGAGCTAATCAGGGAAGTGGAAAATATTGAGCTAACGTTAAAGGACTCATACAGGATCCAGGAGAGTCGAGACGAGCTAAAAGCGATTAGTGAAATTGAAAGAAATTCGAAATATTTCTTTTCATATGCCAAAAACAAGGCAAAAATCACTTCTAGTATAGGGCCCCTGCTCAGACAAGACGGATCTTACACAGATGACAACAAAGAAATGAGTGAGATACTGAAATCTCAATATGACTGTGTTCAGCGAACCACTAATCCGTCTAAAGATAGACAATCCAAACAATTTTTTCATGAATGAGCCTCAAAACCCTGACAATGTATGCCAAATTTCTGACATAACCATAACTCCTCTAGACTTTGAGAAAGCCATCGACAACATGCCCATGCACTCAGCCCCAGGCCCAGTCTCGTGGAACTCTGTGTTTATTAAGAACTGCAAGAAACCCCTCTCACAGGCCCTAAGTATACTATGGAGAAGGAGCTTAGACACAGGCGAGATTTCACAGTCACTAAAAACAACGATATAGCCCCACTCCATAAAGGTGGCAGCAAAGCAGTAGCTAAGAACTATAGTCCAATAGCTTTAACGTCCCATATCATAAAAATCTTTGAAAGAGTTCTAAGAAGCAGGATAGCAAACCACCTGGACTCCCAAAATTGCACAACCCAGGGCAACATGGTTTCAGAGCAGGTCGCTCCTGCCTCTCGCAACTGCTAGACCACTATGATATAGTCTTAGATGCTCTGGAAAACAAGCAGAATGCAGATGTAGTATACACAGATTTTCCAAAAGCCTTTGACAAGTGTGATCATGGTGTAATAGCACACAAAATGCGTGCTAAAGGGATAACTGGCAAAGTAGGCAGATGGATCTTCAACTTTCTAACCAATCGAACACAAAGAGTAGTGGTAAACAGAGTTAAATCGGATGCTGCCATAGTGAAGAGCTCTGTCCCACAAGGCACAGTACTCGCACCTATCCTGTTCTTCATTCTCATATCAGACATAGACAGAGATGTAAAGCACAGCACTGTATCATCCTTTGCAGATGATACTAGGATCTGCATGAGAGTGTCATCCATTGAGAACACGGCAAATCTCCAAGAAGATATAAACCAAGTTTTCCAATGGGCAACAGAGAACAATATGATGTTCAATGAAGACAAATTCCAACTACTCCGTTATGGAAAACTGGAGGAAATAATAGCTAGGACTGAGTATATTACAAGCTCCAATCACACAATAGAGCGGAAAAGCAATGTGAAGGACCTGGGTGTGGTAATGTCCGAAGACCTCACCTTCAAGGACCACAACAATGCCACTATTACATCTGCGATGTAACTGATAGGATGGATAATGAGAACATTCAAGACAAGAGATGCCAAGCCAATGATGATCCTTTTTAAATCACTTGTTCTCTCTAGGCAAGAATACTGCTGTACATTAAGATCCCCATTCAAGGCAGGTGAAATTGCTGATCTAGAGAATGTACAGAGAACCTTTACTGCACGTATAAGTTCCATCAAATACCTTAACTACTGGGAACGCCTGGAAGCAGGCGAGAGAAATATATCATAATCTACACCTGGAAGATTCTGGAGGGACTGGTCCCTAATATGCACACAGAAATCACTCCATACGAAAGCAAAATACTTGGCAGACGGTGCAACGTACCCCCAGTGAAAAGTAGGGGCGCCACTGGTACACTAAGAGAAAACACAATAAGTGTCCGGAGCCCAGGACTGTTCAATAGCCTCCTACCAGCCATAAGGGGCATTACCAGTAGACCTCTGGTTGCCTTCAAGAGGGAGCTGGACAGATACCTAAAGTCAGTACCAGATCAGCTGGGCTGTAGTTCATACGTTGGACTACGTGCAGCCAGCAGTAACAGCCTCGTTGATCAGGCCCTGATCTACCGGGAGGCCTGGTCATAGACCGGGCCGCGGGGACGTCGATCCCGGAATGCCCTCCAGGTAGACTCCAGGTAGGTAGACCTGGGTGTTAGTCGACTGGTGTGGGTCGCATCCTGGGACCAAATTGGCCTAATTTGCCCGAAATGCTCAGGGTAACAAGCGGCTTTCTATATAGTAGTATGTCATTGATGTCAGCTAGACCTGTATACCTTGTACATGTACTTGTAGAAATAAAGATATTACTATTCTTATTCTTATGAGACTGCACATCCACCAGCCAATCAAAATGTATGGTGAAGTAATCAACAAGCGATTCAGCTCCGCCAAGAACTCCATTTATGGAAAAAATAGAAACAAAAGCAGTGTAATACAATCCTTTATTGACAACGTTTCGCCGAGTGAGTGGGCTTTTTCAAGTCACAAACAGATCTACCTGCACCGACAGTGCATGAGTATACGGTCAGGTGGGGACTATTGAAGTTGACTGTTGAGAAGAGGTTGGATTTGAGACGGATTCGCCCAGCATGGGCCAGTAGGCTGCAGTGTTTCTCCATGCTATGATCTGTTACTATTAGGATAACGATGAATAAGTTTCTGGTAAGGGATTTAGGTATGAAGTTGAAGTTTTGGTGGTAAAGATTGAAAACCAAAACCTTGTTGTCATTGTGGTGGTATACAAGCCTCCAGATGCAACTTCACAACAATTCCAGTAGCGCTTTTGATAATTGACCACTGTCCGAAAAATTTTCCCAACTCCTGCCCCAAACATCTTGCTACTGGGAGATTTCAACTTGAGACACCTAAAATAGAGGAGTGTAGCAAATAATATTTTAGCAAAGATCACCCCAAGAGGCAGCTCAGATGAAAATTCACACACACACGAGCTATTAAATCTCTGCACTAAATTCACCTTAAACCAGCAAATATTAAGAGCCTGCAAGACTAGAAAATATGCTGGACCTCATCTTCACTAACAACGACGATTTGATACGTAATATAACCGTATCAGAGACAATACACTCAGATCACAACATAATAGAGGTACAGACATGTATGCACAGGGCTCCTGACCAGTAAAATGTGATCAGTCATGAGGGTGTCTTCACAAAATTCAACTTCAATAACAAAAACATACAATGGGAACAAGTCAATTATGTCCTAAATGAAACAAGTTGGGAAGATATCCTAAACAACACGGATCCGAACCTTTGCCTAGAAAAAATAATCTCTGTGGTTCTTGATATCTGCTCAAGGCACATTCCATTAAGAAAAAGAAAGAGAAGATGTAAACTAGAAAGAGAGAGACGCTCCCTATACAGATGAAGGCAAGAGTCACAGAGCTGCTGAGAGGGGCCATTATATCTGAAATACGATGAGAGGCACTGGCAATTAAATTGCAAATATCGAACTTAAGCTGAAGGAATCTTATAGGAGACAAGGATCACAGGAAGAACTAAAAGATAAGATTTCTTCGGATTTTTAACCCCGGATGGTTATCCACCTAGGATAACCCAAGAAAGTCAGTGCGTCATCGAGGACTGTCTGTCTTATTTCCATTGGGGTCCTCAATCTTGTCCCCTAGGATGCGACCTACACCAGTCGACTAACACCCAGGTACCTATTTTCTGCTAGGTGAACATGACAACAGGTGTAAGGAAACACGTCGAAATGTTTCAACCCCGCCGGGAATCGAACCCGGGCCCTCCGTGTGTGAAGCGAGAGCTTTAGCCACCAGGCCACCGGGGCCACCAAAGCCATAAAGGAAATTGAAAACAAAAACAAAATACTTCTTTTCTTATGCCAAATCTAAGGGAAGAACAACATCCAGTATTGGGCCCCTGCTTAGGCGATCTCATATCATCATATTGTCATTTAAAATCTTTGATCATCATTTCTTAATTTGAAATAAAATATATACTAGATAAACTCTAAAACTATTTCAGTATTGTTATTATACTAGTATAGCATCAACATACTGTAATTTCCAAATAAATTCTATAATGTTAAGACTCAACCAATTTTCTTGTCATGCTTTAAATGATATAACCATTGAATAATTATAAACAATCACAAGAACTAGAATAAGATCAATCAATTTTTACGCATTAGCCACTTAGTGAATCAGTCTCTAGAATAAACTGCCCAATGGCCAGCATGCCAGTGGCTCTCTTGCAGTTACAGTTTTATGAATTGTAGTAATTTGAACACCAATAGAATTGTACACTTCTCCTATGCATCTGAAAAACAAATTATTATTATTATGGGACATACACAGATGACACCCAAGAAATGAGTGAGATACTAAAGTCCCAATACGACTCAGTGTTCAGCGAGCCGCTACCCGGACTAAGGGTCGATATTCCAAATGAATTCTTTATGAATGAGACCCAAAATTTGGTCATCTCAAAAATCTTGGATATTATCCTAACACCACAAGACTTTGAAAAGGCAATAAACGACATGCCCATGCACTCTGCCCCAGGCCCCTGTCACGTGCCTTCAGCATTCTATGGAGAGGGAGCATGGACACAGGGGTCATCCCATTCACAAAAAACAAAAAACAAAAAAAAAAAAAAAACAGACATAGCCCCACTCTACAAAGGTGGCAGTAAAGCGATTGCAAAGAACTACAGACCGATAGCACTAACATCCCATATCATAAAAATCTTTGAAAGGGTTCTAAGAAGCAAAATCACCAACCACCTAGATACCCATCAGTTACACAACCTAGGGCAACACGGGTTTAGAGCAGGTCGCGCCTGCCTGTCCCTGCTACTGAACCACTATGACAAGGTCCTGGATGCTGTAGAGGATAAACAAAATATAGATGTAGTATACACAGACTTTGCAAAAGCTTTCGACAAGTGTGACCATGGTGTAATAGTGCACAAAATGCGTGATAAGGGAATAGCAGGAAAAGTTGGTAGATGGATCTATAACTTCCTAACAAACAGAACACAAAGAGGAATAGTAAACAGAGTAAAGTCTGAGGCAGCTATGGTGAAAAGCTTTGTTCCACGAGACACAGTACTTGCTCCCATTCTATTCCTCAGCCTCATATCTGACATAAAAACAAACAAACAAAGTTTATTTCATTGTATTTGTACATAGATATTTGTAGTTACAATCATAAACTGAGATGTAAGCCTTTGCAGATGACACCCGAATTCTCATGACAGTGACCTCCATCAAAGACACCGCAAGACTCCAAGCGGACATCAACCAAATCTTCAAATAGGCCACTCAAAACAAAATGAAGTTCAATGAAGAGAAATTTCAACTACTCAGATATGGAAAACTTGAGGAAATTAAAACTATCAGGGTATACAACAAATTCTAACCATACAATAGAGCAAGAAAGTAGTGTGAAGGACCTAGGAGTGATAATGTCAGAGGATCTCGCCTTCAAAGACCATAACAATGTATCTACCTCATCTGCTAGGAAAATGATGGGATGGATAATGAAAACCTTCAAAACTAGGAACGCCAAGCCCATGATGATTCTTTTCAAATCGCTTGCTCTCTCTAGGCTGGAATACTGCTGTACACTAACTGCCCCCTTCAAGGAAAGCGAAATTGCTGACCTGGAGAGTGTGCAAAGAACTTTCATGGCACACATAAGTACGATAAGGCACCTAAATTACTGGGAACGGTTGAAGTCCATTGATTTGTATCTGTGAAATGCAGGCGAGAATGCAGGCCCAAGATGCATAATAATATACACTAGGAAAATCCTAGAGGGATTAGTACCAAACTTGCACACGAAAATCACTCCCTATGAAAGGAAAAGACTAGGCAGGAGATGCAACATTTCCCCAATGAAAAGCAGGGGTGCCACGAGTACACTGAGAGACAACACAGTAAATGTCTGGGGTCCAAGACATAAGGGGGATTACCAATAGACCCCTGGCTGTCTTCAAGCAGGCAATGGACAGGCACCTAAAGTCGGTACCTGACCAGCCAGGCTGTGGTTCGTACGTCGGACTACGTGCGGCCAGCAGTAACAGTCTGGTTGATCAGGCTCTGATCCACCATGAGGCCTGGTCACAGACCGGGCCGCGGGGGCGTTGACCCCCGGAACTCTCTCCAGGTACTCCAGGTACACGGGGAATGTCATAGAGATTTTTGTGCCTGGTGTTGTGCTTTTTGTGTTTTTTGTGGGTACTGTCACAACTATCAAGAAAGTGTTTTAGTTCAGGGTTAATATTGGATTTTATGGTTCTGTAAATGTAGGTTGCACAGTAGTAAGTGTGGATGTTCTGTACAGTGAGTAAGTTTAGATCTCTGAAGAGTGATGAAGGGGTTTTGCCTAGTATTGGATTGCGTGATATTTCTTACTGCTGCTTTTTCTTGGGTTATTATTGGCTTTAGGTGTGTTGCTGCTGTTGATCCCCAAGCACAAATAACATAGGTGAGGTAGGGATAGATGAGTGAATAGTATAGTGTGAGAAGGGCTGGGGAAAGCACAGGTTCATTGGAAGGAGCAAGGGTTCATAGGGAGGAGAAGGGTTGATGTTGTCCCCCGGCCCTGCCAACCCTTCAACCCAACAACAACAACAGAGAAATGTCACAGCTGACCCCATTGTTCCATGACGGCAACTTCTAGATTATCTGTGTTGCCTTCACCTGAGTGAGTTAAGTGTACTAACAGTTCCTAGAACAGTGATAAGATTACTGTAACAAGATTCATACTCACGTAATGCTCTGAAAATAAAACCACAGTGTTTGGCTTTGTTGAAGTAGATTTTATTGGGATTATTAACCCAGTGGGTTAGTAACTTGAGGTTAAGCCAAGAAAGCCACTCATTATGGCGTATTACCTTAGGGTCCTAAGATGATCTTCCTCAACAGTGGGCTAACACCCAGGTACCTACTTGCTGCTAGGTGAGTCGGTGCAACAGGAAACCAGAGGAAATGGCTCTCACTAATTTTGCTGGGTTATAATAAAGTTGAATTTATGTATGTAGGCCTCTAACGTAAGTAGTAACTCTTAAATTTTTTTGAACAGTATACAGAAATTTAAGCTATAACCCAGTAAAATCAGTGTGAGTCATTTCTTCTGGTTTCCTGTTGCACCTACTCACCTAGCAGCAAGTAGGTACCGGGTGTTAGCCTACTGTTAGGGAAGATCATCTTAGGACCCTGAGTGGCATTCTTGGCTTAACCTCACGTCACTAACCCACTGGGTTAATTATCCCAATAAAATCTACTTCAAGAAAGCCAAACAAAAATCTTAAGATTTACTACTTAGATTTGATGCTTAAATATACATTAACTAAGATGCACAATGTTTTCACTCATGATGGGGGGCGAACCCCAGTCCTTCAGATGTTTCATTACAATATTTGTATACAATACCAATAAGATGAGACATTAGGCACATATACGTTATTTAAAATTAGTTTTGCCAAGCCCCTGGTTAGCAAAACGTCTTCAAATAATGACACCTAGGTACTGCAAATGTCTTATATAAATACATGTAAAAATACTATCTCATCACATTCTGTAGTAATACATGTAACTAATTTCACTTCTATGGTAATTTTTATTATAATTTTATTTTGAATTAACAGAAGACTCTTAGTACATATAGTATAATCTAAGTTTTCTTATTCTCATGTAACTTGTTACTGTTTTATCTGCTTCATATTCATTTATTTAATATTTATGTAATCTATTTTGTTGTGAAAGACATTAGTGTCTTGTATACATAAATGTAAAATATTCTAGTCCTTCAAAATCTAAGTTTGGTTTAAGTTTGCCTGAAATGCTCTCCATAACTAAGGGGCTTTCCATGTGAGCGATGTAATGTTATCCAGTTTTGTACAAATGATGTATCATGTGGAAATAAATTGATTGATTGATTGATAGATATGTCTGATTCCTCACCTTTGGATGTGAGTTGAAGATGCTGCCACTTTAGCCAGTTTTATTTTTTGAATAGCTTATGAAATAAAAGTGGTTTCTTGAGTCTTCAAAAGTACTGAATTTCTTTTATTTAGTGTTGATTCTGGCCCGAATAATAAGGAAAGTTGTTTGTAAATAAAGCAAATGTAAAAAATACTGCCATAATCTCTGCCTAATCTAGAGGTTAGATACATTGAGAGAGGTGTATAGTTGATGAATAATTTTTTTTTTTTTTTTACAATTATGCACGTACCACCTATGACATATTTTATATACTTATTTTTTAAATAGCTCAAGATGTCTAGCCCAGAGGAGTGTGTTAACTGTGCAGCAGAAGTCGCACGACAGGCCACACATTTTGACACTATAGGAAGCCACCAGGCGGCCATCTACATGTACCGCCAAGCAGCAGAATATCTTAACCGCGCTACAACTCTGGGGTTGTGTAATCCAGCTATTTTAGATAGAATCCAGCAGTACAAAAATAGAGCTACTGCTCTTGAACATAATGGTATGTATGCAAAAATCGTGAGCAAGCTATACAAGATGCAAAACAACTATAGGGGGAGTTGAATGATAGCCCCTCCTCTTTTCTGCAACATTGCAAGCTCCTGGTGATGTGTTGATTGCAACATGAAAGACCTAGAGTTATTCAACTTCCCCCGTGGTTGTTTTACATAATAGTATATAATTTTCTCTCTATACTATACTATTATCAACACTGGTTTCTTTTCTTATCTGAACTTGTACTTTAAGTAAGAATTCTTATGTAAATAGAATTGTCATTGTTTTACACAGAAAAGCATATTAATTGTGCAATAATGTGATGTATAATCTTTTCATTTTGCAAATTTATAATAATGGTGTTCGGAAAAATACAAATGTATAGTATATTATTTGCCAGAATTAAGAATTTATTCTCATTCAAATAATTGACCTTAAGTAGTTGCCCATAATTATTTCTCTTCATCCAAGACCTCATATTCTTCAGTTACAGTGTAAAGTAAGAGTTGCCATCAGCTTTCCTTTATTATATAGAACTCCACTGGAAACCACATATTTAACTAAATTGATCTCCCACGTTCCAACAGAATGTCTCTTGCTCAAAGTCATACATACATGCCTCATCTTCAGCAGCTCTAGATCGTCCCTTACTTTTGGTTGAAAAGCATAAACAGTAGTTCTGCTCCATCCTCTGTAAATCCCCAAATTGTGAAATTTTATTTAACTATTTGGGGCAGCTTTGGTGTTGACACACTAAATATAGATAAATGAACATGTCTTTACTTTTCTTTCAGTCAGCATTTATATAAAAATATACCAAATATACTGTAAAATGTTCTTGTACAACTTTTTTACACATCAAAGACTTAAATAAACTTAGAAACTGTTAAAAGTTCATGTTATCTCAAGATGTATATCTTGAGATAACTGTAACTTAGATAATTAGGACTTTTCTCTACATAGTCATTCTTCAGGTTTTCTTACTATATTAAGTAACATTGTATGCACATCTTTAACAATAATTCATATTTACCTTTATTATAACTCAGAAACTCAAGCTCATTCAGTGCAAATTACAAAGGAAGGAGGTCAGAGTGAGCTTAGCCGAGCTAACTTTCTGCTCCTGGAGGCACTAGATGAAGATGAGGCTGGTAATGCTGAAGAAGCCATTGAACTTTACTCCAATGCTGTACAACTTTGTCTTGAGGCTGTGAGTTGTACTCTAAATGTTTTGAAAGTAATGAACTTAGTGTGTGATGTATTCTATTCCTTGTGTGTTTAGTATGCATACACTGTAGAACATCCTAATTAACTGATTTTCATTATGTAGCATTCTCAGTGGATGGCTTTCCACAAACAAAATAGCTAGATTATTCATGAGTTTTTTTTTTGTGTGGTGCAAAAGTCCTAAATTGAAAATCAACTATAGAATTTCAGTGAAAAGGTATTCAATAGATTTTTCCATACCCAAACGTGTTTTTCTGTTTTAGACACATGAATTTCAATATTAACCAGATTAGAGTGATATTTAAAGTGATTTAGCATTTGAAATGCAATATAAGCTCAAATCTAAAATTTGTTTATTATGAGAATCCTAATTTTGTAGTCTTCACTGATTCTAAATTTGTGAATCTCTAGAAATCCAATCTCTGCAAATTTGGGGGATTGACGTTTCTTTTTTAAGTTTATGTTCTTGATCCTTAATCATTGCAATTTCATCTTAAATATTAATTGTCTTTCAACAGTGTAATAATGTCAGCAATGCCAGAATAACAGACAAGCTGCGGAAGTTGGCTGAGCAAGCATTGACTCGAGCTGAAGTTTTGAAATCCCAGGAGACTGGAGAAGAAGCCGGTAAATATGTTATAACAAGTAAAATCATAAACAGGAAGTTTATCTCTCTATTATTTAGAAGTGATTTATTTACATTGCTTAAGGTATTAATGAAGAAGATTTTTTTTTTTTTAGATACTAATAAAACAAGAGAAGTCTTCTAGGTTTGTACTGTAACTACAACTGTCTATTAAACATCAGCCTAACCCCCACATTTTCTGTACAAAACTAAAAAATATCTTTAAAAATTCTAATATTTTATTGCTTTCTTTGATTTCCTTATGATAAAATGAGTATTCTGGAGTCCTGGAAGTGGAAAGCACAGTGCCAGTACTTTGAAGAATAGGTTGGGATATTGCAGCTTGGAGGATTATTTGAATTGTTATGTCCACGATTTTCAGGCAAGATAGCTAATGAAGGAGTGAAAGTAAATATGTTTTCGTCTTTGTGTTACCCTGTCTTGGAGGAAAATGTCTGATGAAGGGACAGCAAGGTAGGTGATGCATTGAGGCATCTGTGGAAACAAAGAACCATATCTATTGTGGCAAAATGGAGAATTTACCAGAGTATAGTACAAATACAATTTTTTATTTCTTTATGTACAAAATAATATAGTTTACATGTAATAAAACTTTGGTAGGCACAAAAGAAATCCACTAGTATGCACTGTTATATATCAGGGTCATATCCATCCAAAATAATAATATGGAGTGAAGCATGGGTTTTAAACATTGCAGGAAGCAAGAGGTTGGTAACAGGGAACATGTCACATTCAGTGGCAATGTGTGGTGTGAATATTTTGCAGAGAACTCACAGATTGGAGATGAGGAGGCAGTGTGGAATTACTAAAAGTATTATTGAAAGGCGGGAGGTGGTTTTGACATAGATAATAGAGCAAAATAGGACAACTAGGAGGGCATATATATCTGTGGTGGAGGGATAGAGGCCCTTTCAGGAAAGGTTGGAGTGAAGGGGTAAGGGAAGTTTTAAATGCTAGGGGCTTGTGTTAGCCTGTTAAATAGGAATGAGTGGAGGCAATTGGCTTTTATGATTTGACATTTTGTTTGAACGTGGGGAAACAGGTTAGCTGGACTGAGTCCAGGAGGTGAGAGGTACAATGCTTTCACTCTAAAGGAGGGGGTGGAGATGTTGCAGTCTGCAGAGTTATCAGAGCTGTGATGTTGGCATTCTTCTGGCAAGACTGTGATTGAATAAATGATGGTAAATTACTGTTAAATAACAGTACATATCATATTAGTGCACTTAGCAATTAATGACTTGTAAATTACACAAGAAAACTCATATTCAAAACCAACCCAACAGGTATGAGTTCAGACAAGGCAGCTAACAAAACTCAGCATCGCAAGGTTTCACCAACCCGCGTCATCCCTCCTCTGGGCATTGGTAATTTGGTCAATTCCAAACCTCAGGCTCAAGGTAGGTGAATCTGCTGTCAGATCAGCAAGACTTCGTTCTAAGTTCAGGCACTGGCACCCCAATAATTTTTTTGCTGCTTATATAACTCAACCAACCTACATGACCATTTAACACTTAGGCTTGTGATATATTAAAAAAAAATTGTGTGCATGTGTGTGTTTGTTTCAGTGAATAATGGCTATGACAGATGTATATGACTGAATCCTGTGTCCTTAGGTAGGAGCCCACATGCAGACAGAAACAGGAATAAAAGTTATCTGTATATTTCTACTCCTATTTGAGGTCCTCATCAGTAGACATGAGTGAGAGAAGATTGTAGTTATATTTAGGCTGGTAATCCATTAATATGAAGTTGAATCTTCCAGGGAAGGCCAGTGTTAAATTTCTGTTTTTATTATGTCTTGTCACTAATACAGAACAACAGCACAATGATACTCTCATCTTAATTATTAATAACTATCCAAATCATATTCCTTATTTTTTATTTTCTAGGCAAGATTTATTTGCAGTGTACAGTTCCTGTTATATCGTAATTTAAAATTCCCTGTACAGTATAAACAGCTTTTAAATTTTATTTTGTAAATGACTTTAAATGAAGAAGAGCATCTTAGGTTTTAAATTTTGCTACACGTTCTACATACATTAACAAACAAAAATTTATGGAATCAATATCAGTTTTGTATTGTCCCTAGAGGAAATAACTCCCTTATCATCTACTATATAAACTATTGAAGGGCAAGAAATAAAAATAAAAGATTTGCACATTTGCTGTTATGTTTGGTGAAATTTATGAAGACTGAAAACTATTTCAGACAAATTGTTTTTATCCAAAATCCTTTTGTAGACTTCCTTAGAAGCTGAAGTGGGATTTGCTAGCTTGGGGAATAATTGGTTCTTGCTAAGAAAGTTGTTGTTGGGCTAATCTATGGCTCTATGCCTGGTCAGTTATGAACCATGTATAAATTAAAATGTGTTCTCCACAGTTACTTTTAATTTGCTAAACCACACAAAAATTCATGTTAGCTAGGGTATAGCAGGCCTGGGAATATAATTCTGTAAATTATATTGTCTTGTATATTATAATGGGATATGGCTCTCACTAGTCATTTTATCTGAATGTTCTTTTTAAGAAATTTGTGATACTGAAATAATCCATCTTTAAATTCAGGGAGGGTAATTTAATGCATTGCTATAATTTTATTAACCTAAGGCTTGCACTTTTCATATATCTTATTTTACAGCCAGACCCAATGTTGTTAACAAAGTTGGTCTCCAGCTATCAGGCAAATCTGAATACACAAAGGAGGAATTAGATGTATTAAAAAGAACTTCCAACATCAATGGACGAAACTATGTTCCATTTTTGGCCATTGATCTCAAAGAAAAATTTGCTTTTTCTTTGCCCTTTTCTGATAAGGATGGCCTGCTTCCTCTAGCACCAAAACAGAACAAGAACTTTGCTAGGTGGGCACGGCCAGAGGATATATCCAGTGACCCCAAAATGATTGAAGTAGTGGATTGCTTTAGTATCAAGCAGACTTGTGTTTCTGATTGTTCCTTTGTAGCATCTGTTGCCATCAGTGCCCTCTATGAGAAAAGGTTCAAGAAAAGACTCATAACAGACATAATTTTTCCAAAGAACCGCAGTGGTGATCCTGTGTATAATCCTTGTGGGAAATACATGATTAAACTTCATATAAATGGAATCCCAAGGAAAGTTATTATAGATGACAAATTGCCTGTAGGTCATCATGGTGAGTTATTGTGCTCATATTCCACCAATAAGAATGAATTTTGGATTTCACTTGTTGAGAAATCCTATCTCAAGGTGATGGGGGGTTATGATTTCCCTGGCTCCAATAGCAACATTGATCTCTATGCTCTGACTGGTTGGATCCCAGAGCGTGTTTCTATCAAAGATAAAGATTTCAACAAGGAAGGAACATTTCGCAAGATAATTGATCGCTTCCATCATGGTGATGTGCTGGTTACCATGGCAACTGGGGAGATGAGTGATGGTGAAGCAGACCGAGCAGGACTTGTACCTACTCATGCATATGCAATGCTTGACATTAAGGAAGTAAAGGTAATGCCTAATATATGTTTGTTAAAATGTTGAAAAATAGAATTTAAACATGGAGGTGTTAGCAGTATTTATGCAGTACATGATAATACAATAAGACCTCGAGATTCAAGAATGTTATGGTCCTAGAGATCCCAGGGAAACTAGTAGAACCAGCAGATATTAGTATTATGACCCAAAATTATGATCATGATTTTTAGCGCTTTCACTGTCGAGACTCCTGAAATTAAAAGTGCTGACAGTGTCGTAATTTTAAAAAAATCTTCCAAAATGGTAGATAATCTTTTTCTGAATGTAATGATACCAAAAATGTAAAATTTGATGGAAAACTTATGCCATTATGCAGGCACAAAGTTGGTAGTCTGGGTGCAATTTAAGCTTCAACGATTTCGCCCAATTTTTGTCCTATTTTAAGTAAATTCCTTAGCTTAATTCAACAAAATTCTTAGCTACTCCATTAGTATGTCTTCTTTTTTATCGGTTGAGCATAAGAAACCACCCATTCAACTGTCAGAACTATCCTGTAAAATGCACATGTCAGTAATTTGGTTAATTGTACACAAAATTCAATAAATTCGAATTTAAAAACAGAGTAAAAAATAAACACTGCATTCCAGCTACTAATCAGCCTATCCTCTGTGAATTAATCACATCCTCAGGCCTTTCTCATATTACACTTGCCCTCCAATCTGAATCCAAAATCATAGTTTTACCATATTTCTCAAATAATAAAATATAACCAAGAAGAATTGGTCAGGGTGTCCCTGATCTGTTTTATGGATTTTTACTATGTAAAAATCCATAAAACAGACCAGGAAAGGTGTAGGTAGGAGGCCTCATCCTTCCTCAGGAAAATCATCAAAAATCTAATATCTCAACTACTTTGAGCCCTATTTAAAAATGATACTGCTCATGGAACTTAAAATTATCTCTACTTCAGTAATATGTCTTCTATACTATCGGTTGATATAAGAAACAGCCAATAAAAACCATCTTAGAAAACACCTCGGAGTCACTATTTTAAACCAAATACAAGGTCAAAGAGTGTGTAAAGGTAGAAAGTTAAAAGTGAACATAGATAAGAGTAAGGTGATGAGGGTATCAAATGATTTAAATAAAGAAAAATTGGATATCACATTGGAGAGAGGGATTATGGAAGAAGTAAATGTTTTCAGATATTTGGGAGTTGACGTGTCAGCAGATGGGTTTATGAAGGATGAGGTTAACCATAGAATTGATGAAGGAAAAAAGGTGAGTGGTGCATTGAGGTATCTGTGGAGACAAAAACGTTATCCATGGAGGCAAAGAAGGAATGTACGAAAGTATAGTGGTACCAACACTCTTATATGGGTGTGAAGCATGGGTTGCAAATGCTGCAGCGAGGAGGAGGCTGGAGGCAGTGGAGATGTCCTGTCTAAGGGCAATGTGTGGTGTAAATATTATGCAGAAAATTCGAATGTGGAAATTAGGAGAAGGTGTGGAGTTACTAAAAGTATTTGTCAGAAGGCTGAAGAAGGGTTGTTGAGGTGGTTTGGTCATTTAGAAGAATGGATCAAAGTAGAATGACTTGGAGAGCGTATAAATCTGTAGGGAAGGAAGGCGGGGTAGGGTCGTCCTAGAAAAGGTTGGAGGGAAGGGTCAAAGGAGGTTTTGTGGGCGAGGGCTTGGACTTCCAGCAAGCATGTGTGAGCGTGTTAGATAGGAGTGAATGGAGACGAATGGTTTTGGGACATGACGATCTGTTGGAGTGTGAGCAGGGTAACATTTTGTGAAGGGATTCAGGAAACCAGTTAATTGATTTAGTTGGACTTGAGTCACAAAATGGGAAGTACAATGCCTCACTTTATAAAAGGATGGTCTGAGTAGTACGCTGTTGAGGACTTTTCTAGCTGTCGTATCAAACTCCTCTGCAAAGACAGTGATTATGTATGAGTGTGGTATGTTGAAATGATGAAAGTATATTTCTTTTGAGCTTTTCTTTCTTTTGGGTCACCCTCCTCGGTGGGAACGCCACTTGAAAAAGAAAAAAAAACAAGGTCAAAGGTTTGTTTTTCGTATCATGTACTGCATGGGGCACAATTTTTTTTATACCATGCTCACTGCAGGTCAAATCCATTCTCTCATGTCTAGGCCAAAATTTACTGCTCACAACATATTTGAGAGTGTTGTGTTTAAAACATAGATCTACGTGAGCGACACTGGCATCAGTAGCGTAGATCTATGCAAAACAGAGTGAAAGGGGTTAAATGTAAAAAGAAAAATTCAGCTGTAATCCTACTCTAATTAATCTGAATGTAAATTTTAGCTCTTGATCTTAAATTAATTCATATAATGTTCTATACTCCAAAATTTCACCTGAGTAGGAAATTTTTTTTAGGCTTCATTTTAGCCTGTATTTCAGGGAAAACGTTTGTTGATGTTGAAGAACCCATGGTCCCACCTGCGCTGGAAAGGAAATTACTCTGAAATGGACCAAGAACACTGGACTCCAGAAATGTGTAGACTTCTTAATTATGACCCCAAGAGTGCTCAAACATTTGATAATGGTGTCTTCTGGATTGATTATGATAGTTTATGCCACTTCTACGACGTAATCTACATGAACTGGAATCCTCGACTTTTCTCTCACACATATTGTATACATGAGTGGGTATATATTTTTTCCTATCATTACATTTTATGTAGATAGCTTCAGTGTAGACTGCAAGATTTTTTGTTACCATGTTTGTTTTTCCAATATGGCTTATATAATAAAGTAAAGTAAATTTTAGTTCATTGCATTTTTACATAGATATTGGTAGTTACAATTATAAACTGAAGTGCAAGGAGAGCCACTGACATGCCATGGCATTAGAGGCAGCTTAATCTAATGACTTATAGACTATGTATATAATATTAGGGAAATTGATTGAGTTTATTCTAGTTATAAATTTGATTTCAAGTTACAATATGATGATATTATAATGTTATAATTGCAATATGAAGATATTAAATTTTAACAAGTGTTTAGGAGGATGGTAATATAAAATTGCGAGTATCTTAAGGAAAACACATTGACCATTTTGAAAGTAATTTATAGTATGAGGATTTAGTTTTGGGTGAGTAGGGGGTAACATAATATTAACATATTAGTAAAAATTGAAATTGTATTATGGGATAATAATATTGAGCATTTTTGAAAGTAGTTTACAGTATGAATATTTAGTTTAGGGTTTGGAGGTGGTTTTTGAGAAGTCTTAAATTTATTTTCAGACAAGCTTATCTTAATATATTCTGGTAATGAATTCCAGATTCTGGGGCCCTTCATGTGCATAGAATTTTTACATAGGTTGATATGGACTCGGGGTATATCAAAAAGTGATCTGTGTCTTGTGTTGTGGTTTATTTCTTGTAAAGGTTACAATATGTAATTACAATTTTGGTTTGCTAAGTAGAAAGAAAGCCATTATCATGCCGGGTCATTTCAAGCAGACTAATCCTAATACAGTGGACCCCCGGTTTTCGTGATTTTTTCGTTCCAGAATGCTCTTCAAGTGCCATTACGAAACGAATTTATTCCCATAAGGAATAATGTAAAGTAGACTAGTCCTTTTAGACCCCCAAAAATACACTTACAAAAGCATTTAAAAAAATACACTTACATAAAAGGGTGAGTTTGGAGCAGGACGAACACTGGGGGTCCACTGTACATAGTAACTACTTAAAACTAGACAAGTGGTTTACTTGATTACAATCATATTTAATCTTAACCCTTAAACTGTCCACACGTATATTTACGTTAGTACTGCTACTGCCCCAAACGTATTTTTACGTTTTATTTTTCCTGCCTCCAAATTTGGCACGATTGGCCTGAGATGCCTGGTGAGGATAGAATGGGTCTTAATACTCTGTGTGCGCCATATTAAAAAAATCTGGGACCACTTAGTACCTTGTGGGAGCACCAGGTAAATTGAGCTCCAGCTAGAGCAAACACTGCGGCAAACACCAAGGATTCATTGATGTCATGTCATATTAACATTCCCCTTTGAAGTGGAAAGTGATGTCGGCAGGCTGGCAGGCCAGCTGGCTGCCTGCCTGCCTGGCCACCTGGCTGACAAGCAGCTGGTTGGCCACCTGGCTGGCCAGCAGCTGGCTGGTCAGCTGGGTACCTGATTGGCTGTCTATCTCTGTCTGTCTGTCTGTCTGTCTGTATCTATCTGTCTCTATCTCACAGGAACACATACGTAAATACAATTATACATAGTGTAAATTACCTAGGATAACTAAAAAAATCAAGACAAAGTGATATAATGCATTTGTCATCTGCATAATACCAGTTGGTTTATGAGCTACTCTCTGAGACAAGCAGACAGAAAGACAGACAGACAGAAAGACAGACACACAGACAGACAGACAGAAAAACAGACACAGGCTGGCAGGCAGCTGGCTGGTCAGCAGCTGGCTGGTCAGCAGCTGGCTGGTCAGCAGCTGGCTGGTCAGCTGGGTACCTGATTGGCTGTCTATCTCTGTCTGTCTGTCTGTATCTTTCTGTCTCTGTCTCTATCTCACAGGAACACATACGTAAATACAATTATACATAGTGTAAATTACCTAGGGTAACTTAAAAAATCAAGACAAAGTGTTATTCTGTGCTTGTGATCTGCGTAATACCAGTTGGTTCATGAGCTACTCTCTGAGACAAGCAGACAGAAAGGAGACGACACACAGGCAGACAGAAAGACAGACACACAGACACAGACAGACAGACAGGTTTGCGTAACAAATAAAGGGAAGCAATGTAAACTCGTCAACTGTCATCACTATAATTACTGGACTGATAAGAAGAGATGAGACTACGGCTCACCCTTTGTGAAATGTCACCAGTCATCATTAGTGGAGATAAGGCAGCGATGCTTCAAGGGAACTTTTATTATTATTATTATTATTCACTATTATTATTATTATTATTATTATTAATAATAATTATTATTATTATTATTATTATTATTATTATTATTATTATCATTATTATTCACTATCATCATTATTATTATTATTTTTATGCACTATCATTATTATTATTATTTGAGTACAATTTCAGTACCTAATATTAGTGCCAGAACACAGATTGGCTATGAAATCACAAGAACTACTATAAATTGTTATTATGAGAACATAAAAATTATATAAAATAATAAAAAAAAGTGAAGGTATATCGGCAACGATTCTGCAAGCAGCAGGACTCCTGTTGCTGTCAGGTGAGCATCCAGTGCCAACTTCTCCGCCTCATATCTCGGTAACTACTGACCCAAATTCTTTTTTTTTTATCCTATAACACTTAAAAAAATGTGCTCTTTATTTATATAATTTTTTTTTTTTTTTTTTCAAAAGATTCGGGGCACTGGGCAAGCTAACGTAAATATACATGTGGACCGTTTAAGGGTTAATACTAATGCGAGATAGTCAAGGTGGAAGTTTCTAAGGATAATAATCTTGAAGTTGTACATAAAAAATATTACAATTAATAGTTCAGTCAGTAATATTTCATGGACTGGCAGAAGTTTAAAAGTATAGAGGACACCTAAAATAACTAGTTAGTTGTTTTGAGAGATAAGATGATTTTTAAGCAAAGTCCTAAATTTATAAGTAGTCAGGGGATCCTTTACCGGTTCCGGTAGCGAGTTCCAGATCTTCAGGCCCTTTATGTGCATAGCATTTTTGCATAGTGTGAGATTGACACGAGGGATGTTGAAGAGTGCCTTATGCCTTGTATTGTGACTGTGCATTCTGTTGTAACTGTCAAGGAGTAGTTTTAGTGGAGGGTTTATAGTGGAATTTAATGTTCTGTATACGTATGTAGAAGGCACAATAATATGAGTGTATGTCTCGTATATTTAGCAAGTTCAGGCTTTTGAAAAGTGGTGGGGTGTGTTGTCTAGCACAGGAACTGGTAATCAACCGCACAGCAGCTTTATGTTGGGTTATTAAAGGTTTAAGGTGGTTGGCTGTGGTTGATCCCCAGGCACAAATACCATAGGTGAGGTAAGGATATATTAAAGAGTGGTATTGGGTAAGGAGTGCTGTATGTGGTACATAGTATCGTATCTTGGAAAGGATTCCTACTGATTTGAAAATTTTCTTGAATATGTGTTGGATATGGGAATGAAATTTAAGATTACAGTCAAGGAGAAAACCTAGAAATTTACCCTCAGTGTGTCTTTCATTTTGTCTTTTCAATATTGTAAAGAGAGACAGTATATTGTATTAAGGCACCCTGCCTCGGTGGGATATGGCCGGTTTGTTGAAAGGAGAAGAGTAGTAGTAGTTAAAAACAAATTACTAATTACATAGAAATACAAACTGTTTGAATTTCATGCATTAAAAAAAATTACTAATTACATAGAAATACAAATTATTTGAATTTCATGCATTAAAACTATACATTTCATAATAAGAGTACTTATTACTTTTATACCGTATTTAAGAGAAAATGTTAAACCCATTGGGGTCATGCAGTGCTTTGGAAAATGGGAGGCAGTTAGGTCTGAATCAATTCCTTGGATCATGAGACCCTAACCAGCATTAAGGCACCTTGCTTAAGGGGATAATAAAGTGCCAATCAGATTATCCAGTGAAGTCATAGGCTCCTTATTAGTGGTACCATACCACTAATATTTTCCTTTCAATGGTGGGTGTCTTAATGCAAGTAGAGAGCTCTTGGTTCACTGAATTTGAGTTTCCCTTCCCTCCTCAGATCAAACCAAATTACCTCCCATTCCCCAACTGCTGTATGACTCATATAGTTTATAAAGTAATTATTTAGACCATTTTCAGGGTTACATAACTTGCCATTATTTCAGAACCTGGAATGCTGGTGCAGGCCCAGTACGAGATTTGTACAACATTGGGGAGAATCCGCAGTATTCGCTGGAGGTGCAGTGTCCTGGGGGTACGGCGGTCTGGATTCTTCTCACTAGGCACATTACTGAAATAGAAGATTTTCGCAATAACAAGAATATATAACCCTCCTTGTCTACAAGACTGGTGGGAAAAAGGTCTTCTATCCCTGTGAGTCAAGTTATATTCCTCTCTCAAGATTTTTTTTTTTTTTTGGTTACTTAATCCCCTAACATTCAGATATAACCTGTGAATTGAATATTTGTACAGGCAAGCATTTAACAAGAAAGTTATTACATCAGTATGGCAACATCCTAATGAAGCATAGAATTTTCCAGCTTTTATTTATAACACACCAGCTGTTTACTACTAAGTAAGGATGACCTGAAAAAGAGAAAACATGCCCAATGTCATTCATTCACTCTTGGTCTTGCCAAAAGTGTACTAACTTCACTGTTCAGATGACCCTCTGAGCTGCAACATCCCCACCCCTGTACTTCCCATTTTCAAGACTAAAAAGTCTGGGTTTCCTTTAATCCCTTCATAAATGTTACCTTGTCTCACACTAACAGCATGTCAAATCACAAAAACACTTTGATCCACTCACTGATCTAAAGGGTTCACACAGTCCAATTGGATGTTTAACCCTTTGACTGTTTCGGTCATAACAGGATGAGGATAGTGAGGCTCAGGTTAGAGTGTGTAGGAGGGAAGGGGACTATTTCCCAGTAAAAGTGGACCTTAGACAAGGATGTGTGATGTCACCGTGGTTGTTCAATATATTTATAGATGGGGTTGTAAGAGAAGTGAATGCGAGGGTCTTGGCAAGAGGTGTTGGGCTAAAAGATAAAGAAGCAAATACAAAGTGGGAGTTGTCACAGTTGCTTTTTGCTGATGACACTGTGCTTTTGGGAGATTCTGAAGAGAAGCTGCAGAGGTTGGTGGATGAATTTGGTAGGGTGTGTAAAAGAAGAAAATTGAAAGTGAATATAGGAAAGAGTAAGGTGATGAGGATAACAAAAAGAATAGGTGACGAAAGATTGGATATCAGATTGGAGGGAGAGAGTATGGAGGAGGTGAATGTATTCAGATATTTGGGAGTGGACATGTCGGCGGATGGATCTATGAAGGATGAGGTGAATCATAGAATTGATGAGGGGAAAAGGGTGAGTGGAGCACTTCGGAGTCTGTGGAGACAAAGAACCTTGTCCATGGAAGTAAAGAGGGAATGTATGAGAGTATAGTTATACCAACGCTCTTATATGGGTGTGAAGCATGGGTGATGAATGTTGCAACGAGGAGAAGGCTGGAGGCAGTGGAGATGTCATGTCTGAGGTCAATGTGTGGTGTGAATATAATGCAGAGAATTCGGAGTTTGGAAATTAGGAGGAGGTGCGGGATTACCAAAACGATTGTCCAGAGAGCTGAGGAGGGGTTGTTGAGGTGGTTTGGACATGTAGAGAGAATGGAACGAGACAGAGTGACTTCGAGAGTGTATAAATCTGTAGTGGAGGGAAGGAGGGGTAGGGGTCGGCCTAGGAAAGGTTGGAGGGAGGGGAAAGGAAGTTTTGTGTGCGAGGGGCTTGGACTTCCAGCAAGCATGTGTGAGCGTATTTGATAGGAGTGAATGGAGGCATATGGTTTTTAATACTTGACGTGCTGTTGGAGTGTGAGCAAAGTAACATTTATGAAGGGATTCAGGGAAACCGGCAGGCCGGACTTGAGTTCTGGAGATGGGAAGTACAGTGCCGGCACTCTGAAGGAGGGGTGTTAATGTTGCAGTTTTATAACTGTAGTGTAAAGCACCCTTCTGGCAAGACAGTGATGGAGTGAATGATGATGAAAGTTTTTCTTTTTCGGGCCACCCTGCCTTGGTGGGAATCGGCCGATGTGTTAATAAAAAAAAATATATACGTCTTACGAGCCACTGTTTCAGACGTATCTATACGCCTAAATTCTAGTGGCCTCAAATCAAGCAGGAGAAAGCTGGTAGGCCTACATGTGAGAGAATGGGTCTGTGTGATCAGTGTGCGCAGTATAAAAAAATCGGGCAGCCAGTGGTGCATTGTGGGAATGCCATTTCAGTAGTCCTTGTTCAGCATGCCTAGCGGTAAGAATTATCTGACTTCTTGGCGCATCTGGGACTGTTTTCTTCCTCAATGATAGCTCTAACACAGATGGAAGTGTCTCTGAAGATAAATTTCATGGTTTTGAGGAGTTTGTGACCGAAAGAAATGCCCAGGATACCAGAAGGAAGGAAGAAAGAAAGTAAGTAATGAAGGAAGGAAGAGATGAGAGGAAGGAAGGAAGGAAAGAAGAGATGAGAGGAAGGAAGAAAGGAAAGAAGAGATGAGAGGAAGGAAGGAAAGAAGAAGGAAGGAGGAAAGGAAGAAGGAAGGAATTAAGAAAGAAAGAAAGAGAGAAAGGAAGGAAGGAAGGAAGAGATGAGAGGAAGGAAGGAACAAAAGAAGTAAGAAAGGAAGGAATGAAGGAAGAAAGGAAGGAAATATGTAAGAAAGGAAGGCATAAAGAATGGAAGGAAGAAAGGAAGCTAGGAAGGTAGGTATGAAGGAAAGGAAGGAGGTTGTGGGGAAGAAGACATGGGTCCCCTTTTGTGTTGACAGGTTGACAGGCAGTGTGGGGGTGGTGAGTAATGGTATAATATGTCATTTTGACAGCTGCCTTACCATGACTCAGCAAATTTAGATGTCTCCACACACACACACACACACACACACACACACACACACACAGCCCCGGTGACCTGGTGGTAAAGCTCTCACTTCACGCACGGAGGGCCCGGGTTCTATTCCCGGCGGGGCGGAAACATTTCGAAGTGTTTCCTTACACACACACACACACATACATACAACAGGCCTAGTGTCTAATCGACATGTGCCTAGGACAAAATGGTAACTAACACACACACACACAGCTTGGAGCTTTGAAGTGCTAATTGCAGTTGATGGAAAGTGTCCAGTCATTATATATGTGTATATATATTATAGAACAATAGTAATAAACAATTTTTTTTATTGTTGGTTGGTGTAAACAAGTTTTGTAAACAATATAATGATACTAATGTTTGTGCAATTATTGTGTTGCATACAACGAGTGTATATATATACATTGCACCTTACTTTGGTCTCACAGGCCATATAAGTTACGTAAAAAAATAAAATAGTGAAAAAAACAAGAAACCTACGAAAGGAAGTAAACCAAAGTTTACCGGGTGAGCGGCATTTGCCGCTGTTGCCATATGTGGCTCATTTTTTGCCAACTTTACCACTCTATATCTCGGTAAGTACTGATCGCAAATTTTTTTTTGGGGGGGATTTAACCCTTTGACTGTCGCAATCCCTAATCCTGAGTGCTCTCCAGTTGTCGCAAAATTTAAAAAAAAAAATTATTTTTTCTTGTGAAATGATAGAGAATCTTTTCCCGATGGTAATGACACCAAAAGTATGAAATTTGATTGAAAACTTTCGGAGTTACGCTCTCGCGAATTTAGTGATCTCGGCGATATATACGCATCGGCAATTTCGCCGAATTTGAGCCCTGTTTTCGGCCAATTCCATTGTTCCAGTAGACCAAACTCATAGCTATTTCTTTAGAACTTCATTTGTTCTATCGATTGAGTACAAGAAACCACCAATTTACCGATTTCAACTACCCAATAAAGTGGTCAGAAATTGGCAATTTGGCCAATTTCATGCAAAATAAAAAAGTTGTCAATTTCAAAATAGGGTCCAGAATAAACAATGCAGACATTCCTGGCACTAAAATAAGATGTTATCTGTTCATTAGTCACGTCTTTAGGCCCCTCTTATATTACTGTTGCTTTCTATTTTTATTTTTTATTCACACAAAAAATAGAAGATTTACCATTATGCAGACTATTGCATTATTGTAAAAATGGTATAAATAATATCAGTGCACTTATGAAAGAATATTAGACTCGCCAATTGATGTGTATTGGACGCGTGGCGTGATTTGTTTACTCTTGAACATTTGCAAAAATCGAACATTTTCCCTAATTTGAGCTCAATTTCAAGGTCGTTTTCATCATGAAACTAATCAAAATCATCTATATTTCTGTAGTATGTTTTCCATTCTATCAAATGTGACCATAAAAAAGAGAATACAACCATAAATACTATACGAAAATACACCTCAAAGACTGTGTTTTAATCCAAAAAAAACGGTCGGAGTTTTTTTTCTCTCATTATGCACTGCGTGCTGCAGGATTTTTTGTATAGTGCCCACTGACCACAGAGACCCATTCTCTCATATGTGGGCCTACCAGCTTTCTCCCGCTTGATTTGAAGCCGCTAGAATTTGAGAGTATATATACGTCTGAAACAGTGGCTCGTAAGACGTATATATACGACCGAAACAGTCAAAGGGTTAAACAATCAGAAAAATAATCTTAACATTTTGATAAGAATTTTTTTTTTTTTTTTTCGAATATTTTGCGACATGAAATGACAGTTTCAGAAAGGGGTCTCCGACAGTCAAAATGTTAAGCCACCTAGCATTCATTTTTTTTTTTTTTACCCCTTCCCCCATATACAACATAATGAATTAAATATTTTCTTATTCATGTGGAATAAAGAATAAATTTTTGCATATAAGTTACCTTTACAAATAAAACATTACTATAAAAAGACATGAAAATTGTTGCAGATTTCACCTGTAGTTTGGTTTTAACATTGCCCTATTACCTTCTGAATTCTTAAACATTTCACTCTGCATTCTATGCAATAAAATGCTGTACAGACAAATATAAGCTAAATGAGGGTAAGACAAAGATTTTGATTGTCAGGGGAAAACCTCAGGAAGTACAGATTGAAGATTTTGGTGCCTTTGATTGTGGTACTGTCAGTCTCATACTCTTCTTAATCATCTCATCTTTTGCACACACAGTTTAACCATATTTCATTAGAAGCTAAAGATTCTCTTTAGGTCACCATTGATGAGAATTAAGGATGCCAGAATAAGCAAGGCACCATATTATATTATTATTATTATAATCAAATAGAAGCGCTAAACCACAGGGCACCATAGTATAGAGATAGAATAAATTGATTTTTTTTTTAACCTGATCAATGTCTTAGCTCCCAGAAGTATGTGAACATTGCAATTTAAAAGACTCTCATGTCATTTCTATGAGTACCTTTCATTAACATATTACTTGTTAATACTGGCTTTATTTTAATATTAGCCACAAACATTGTGAAGCATTTTTGTGCTTATTTATAATAGGCACATATGATCTTCAAGAACATGTTGTTCTACAATAAAAATTTAAATGATAAAGACACTGCAAATGTATTTCCTTCCCCTTCAGTGAGGTTAGATCAGGTAACTATTAAGCCTTTATTCCACTTTCATACAGTGAGTCAAAGGTAAGCAATTTGTTTTCCAATGCACATTAATTTTAACTGAACCAAAACATGGAGATGATGCAGCCATTTCACACTGAGTTACCATACTTTAAAAGATATTGCTGTCTAGTTTCCAGTTTTGTTGTACAATATGCAGGCAGTTACCTCTTATGTATATGTATATCAAGTCACTGATTTTTTTTTAACACGTCGGCCATTTCCCACCGAGGCAGGGTGACCCAAAAAGAAAGAAAAACTCAAAAAGAAAGAAAAAACTTTCATCCTCATTCAGCACTTTCACTATCACATATACATAATCAGCCTTTGCAGAGGAGCTCAGATACGACAGTTTAGATGTCCCTCCAAACTGCCAATATCCCAAACCCCTCCTTTAAAGTGCAGGCATTGTACTTGCCATTTCCAGGACTCAAGTCCGGTTAACCGGTTTCCCTGAATCCCTTCACAAAATATTACCCTGCTCACACTCCAACAGCTCATCAGTGATGTTGCACTATATTTGTCATTAGTTCGTAGTATATTCATGACTGATATACAATTTCTTACCTTGACCAGTTGATCCTGCTCCATTCATTGATGGTGTGCGCATCAATAGTCCACACTATTTATGCAAGATGGTTCTGAAGGAAGCTGGGACACACAAGTTCACACTGGTGGTATCTCAGTATGAGAAGCACCTCTCTATACACTACTCACTGCGAGTTTATTCTACATGTCCATTTTTGTTGCACAAAATTAAGAATCTCTGCAAACATAAACATGAGGTAAGAGTTGCTTTTCTATTATAAAATGCTGAGTTCTAGTAAAATATCTATGTATTATTAGCAAAATCAAAGTTTTCTGTTCCTTGTCCAAAACACACTAGCTCTCAGACCACTGAGTCTGGACAGTAAGCCAACAGTTACTCTGCTGTGGCCTAAAGCATGCAGTAACAATTAATTTTTAATATTGTGATAAATTTTTTATGTTGGTTTGGAATGAATGGTCAGACATTACTAATTGCATTTGCTGGTATTTTTAGTATATCATAGGATACTCCAGATTACATTTGTATTCAAGTTTCACGAAACACTAATGAGAATGGCAATCTTTCTCCATAATATCTATATAGCACCAGTTAGATAACTTTTTTGTTTTTTTCTGTTTGTATCTCTCACTGTACTGGCCTCCTGCTCCCATTGGCTGACTGTCTCTGTTCAGTGTATCTCTCTCTCAGCAACATGGAGGATGTTGCTTATGTGGACATGTAACTTTTTTTCTCCATCCATGAGGACAGTGTTGAAGTGGTATGGCTTGTTTAGA
The DNA here is from genome assembly GCA_009830355.1 of Cherax destructor. Classification (NCBI taxonomy): domain Eukaryota; kingdom Metazoa; phylum Arthropoda; class Malacostraca; order Decapoda; family Parastacidae; genus Cherax; species Cherax destructor. Next base: position 174,082 of record WNWK01001038.1, on the reverse strand, counting down.
ATCTTTTATTGGATCTGAGTGGGGACCAACACTCAGTTCTCTGAACTCTACTCAAGAGCATTTTAAGTGGCACCTGAACCACTAAAATAACACTTGTAGCTAGTGCTGAGTGTTGTTGATATTTCAGTGGTCCAGATGCTCTTCACGGATTAGCTGAGTCATTCACTTCTCATCAATTAGTGGATGACAGTCATTTGCTAGTATATATCTACACCTAGTGAGAGACCTCATTTGTCACAAACTACTGTACTCGACTACAAGCCAGCACAGACACTCCAATTCCTTGTTTAAACATATTAAGGTAGATTACATTCTTGAGGGATTATACTGATGAACACGTATGTATTAGCTCTATCGTTATCATTTGAGAGTTTTTTCTTTTTTTAACACGTCAGCCGTCTCCCACCAGGCAGGGTGACCCCCCCCCCAAAAAAAAAAAACTTTCACCATTATTCACACAACATCACTGTCTTTGCGGAGGTACCCAGATATGACAGTTTAGATGTCACTTCAAACAGCCAATATCCCAAACTCCTCCTTTAAAGTGCAGGCATTGTACAGTGGTCCCTCGGTTTTCGGTCATCTCCAAACTCGCCCTTTTATGTAAGTGTATTTTCGTAGTGGTTTTGCAAGTGTATTTTTGTGGGTCTGAAATAGACTAACCTATGTGACATTATTTCTTAAGGAAGTAAATTCGTTCGGTAATGGCACTTGAGCAGCATTCTGGAAAGAATTTTCGGCGAAAACCGAGGGTCCACTGTACTTTCCACCTCCAGGACTCAAGTCTGGCTAACTGGTTTCCCTGAATCCTTTCACAAAATATTACCCTGCTCACACTCCAACAGCTTGTCAGGTCCCAAAACCATTCGTCTCCATTCACTCCTATCTAACATGCTCACACATGCCTGCTGCATGTCCAGGTCCCTTGCACACAAAACCTCTTTTACCCCCTCCCTCTATCCTTTTCTAGGATGACCCCTACCCCTCCTCCCCTCCACTACAGATCTATACACCCTCCAACTCAACCTATTTTGCTCCATCCTCTCTAAATGACCAAACCACCCCAATAACCCCTCTTCAGCCCTCCGAATAATACTTTTTGTAACTCCACACCTCCTAATTTCCACACTACGAATTCTCTGAAAAATGTTTACACCACACATTGCCCTTAGACACGACATCTCCACTGCCTCTAGCCTCTTTCTCACTGCAGCATTCACAACCCATGCTTCACACCCACATAAGAGTGTTTGTACCACTATACTCTCATTCATTCCCTTCTTTGCCTCTATGGATAACGTTTTTTGTCTCCACAGATACCACAGTGCACCACTCACCTTTTTTCCTTCATCAATTCTTTGGTTAACCTCATCCTTCATAAACCCATCTGTTGACAATTCTACTCCCAAATATCTGAATACATTCACTTCTTCCATACTCACTCCCTCCAATGTGATACCCAATTTTTCTTTACCTAACTTATTTGATACCCTCATCATCTTACTCTTATCTATGTTCACTTTCAAGTTTCTTTACACACATCTGAGAATTAAAGACAAATATTCACCAGGCCTACCCATTCTTGATTTATGTTCAAGAAATGAAGAATGGTTATTGACCAGCTTTACCTTTCTAGATGCTGTTACTGATGATTAATTCCAGCTCACTCCTAATTTTGTTTTGCTGCAATTCTAGGTGACTTTGCCTACTTATAGGTTTGTCCTTTCCACACATTCTTCGTAAAGATGACTCCAACACTCCTTTGCTGACTTTTCCACACTTCCATGAGGATTCAGAAGCAATAGTTTTTTCAGTTAGTTTGAACGAAAATTGAGTTTTCTATTTTGGGATGTTTTCAATCCTTTGTTCACTAAAAATGTATTGGTTAACATTTCTGTTTTTTCTTCTTTTATGAAATAGGACATTTTAGTATTTTCATCACTGAAGATTCATTGATTTCACAGCAATGTATTTCTTGTAATGGTCTGCATTCCTTGTCCAGAATATTTCCATCTTTCCTGAAGTCTCTTGTCTTCAGAACAAGTTATGCACTGTCTTCTCCATGGCTTGGACACTGGTGGTAGGATTCCTATTAGTGATTCATGGAACCTGAGCATAGAATACTATAACATTTTGATATAAGAAAAATTAATTTTTGTGAATAGTTTCATGAACCCTGGTGTTTACCACTTTCTGTTGTTGAATATTTCTCACCTAGTTGTTCTGAATGAAGCTGAGGCTTGTGCAGGGAATAATGCAGACAGCTCAGAAGTGAAGGTGTGCAGTTGAACATAAGCAGATAGCTTACCGAGTGAAAAGTGACTTAACACTCAGTGGTTACACTGATAGTTTTCTATTCTTAGTAGTTATTGAACCCCTTCACAGAAAGTAGTTTTCCTTCTTCAGACCATTATAATATATAATATCTTCCTCTTATGGTATGTGAATTACCTCCTCCAGTGTTTATCCAGATTTTAATCTAAATGATATTGAATGACTTCCATTGAATTATGTATTTATAATTACATCTGTTTTACAGATCACTGGGAAGTGGAGTGGTGAAACTGCTGGAGGCTGCCCCAATCATCCTGCTACATATAAGAACAACCCAATTTACCAATTCAGAACTGAGAGTGATTTGCATTGTCTCAGAATTGAACTCAAGGCTCCTAAGGATATTCAGGTATTAATCTGATATTTAGTGAAATACTTTGTTTTAAATCATTCTGTATACTTACCATACTACGGGTGGGGTTCGAACTAGGTATATTTCTACACCAGATTTGTCTGTAAAAACTTGCATTTGTGGACACAGTGGTGCCTATGCTAACCTTCCTATGGTGTAGAAATATACCTAGTTGGATGAATCTTATTTTAGCTAGCTGGCCCAGTGGCTTACGCGATGGTCTGGAGTTTTGAGACTCTCTGACCGCAGGTTCAAACCCCACGTGTGGTATGGTTTGTTTGCAATCGTGTCATTACGATTTTGTGAGTCATTCTGTATACTTCAACAGCACAAAGAAAAAAACCAGGCCTTCATGCTTTCTAAAACTGTTAGGAACACTTGCACTATGGTATTTATCAGGGCTGTTCTTAGACCGGTATTGTTTACTATTTATTTTAGTGACTTAGTCTTTCTGTTGGATGACCATGGGGAGGATTAATTATCAATTTTAAGCTGACAGTACACAAGTCTACATGGGGGTTCTAAATATAGAAGATGAAAAACTCTACTTCAGTTCTCTTTTTGCTGGATATTTGGATTTTGATTATTTTTTATTTTTTATTAAACATCGTCGATTCCCACCAAGGCAGGGTGGCCCGAAAAGAAAACTTTCATCACCATTCACTCCATCACTGTCTTGCCAGAAGGGTGCTTTACACTACAGTTATAAAACTGCAACATTAACACCCTCCTTCAGAGTGCCGGCACTGTACTTCCCATCTCCAGAACTCAAGTCCGCCTGCCGGTTTCCTGAATCACTTCATAAATGTTACCTTGCTACACTCCAACAGCACGTCAAGTATTAAAACCATATGCCTCCATTCACTCCTATCAAATACGCTCACACATGCTTGGGAAGTCCAAGCCCTCGCACACAAAACTTCCTTTACCCTCCCTCCAACCTTTCCTAGGCCGACCCCTACCCGCCTTCCTCCTCTACAGATTTATACACTCTCGAAGTCACTCTGTCTCGTTCCATTTCTCTACATGTCCAAACCACCCAACAACCCCTCCTCAGCTCTCTGGACAATCGTTTGGTAATCCCGCACTCCTCCTAATTTCCAAACTCCGAATTCTCTGCATTATATTCACACCACACATTGACCTCAGACATGACATCTCCACTGCCTCCAGCCTTCTCCTCGTTGCAACATTCATCACCCATGCTTCACACCCATATAAGAGCGTTGGTATAACTATACTCATACATTCCCTCTTTACTTCCATGGACAAGGTTCTTTGTCTCCACAGACTCCAAGTGCTTCACTCACCCTTTTCCCCTCATCAATTCTATGATTCACCTCATCCTTCATAGACCCATCCGCCGACATGTCCACTCCCAAATACAGTGGTACCCCGACTTACGATATTAATCCGTCAGAGAGGGCATATTTTAAAGCGAAACAGTCGTTAAACGAATCAATTTTCCCCATAAGAAATAATGGAAATAAATTTAATCGTCCAAGACTTCCAAAAGTAGTTAAATAAATATTTTTAGAACTTTTGGACATTAAATAATAAATAATTGAATAAAGAATACATAAATACACATGCAAATATTGTACAATAACATGTCACTTACATTTATTGAAGAGTTGTTGATGTGTGGAGGACGGGAGGAGGGAAGAAGGTGGAGTAGTATGCTAGTGTTTGGAAGGGAATCCCCTTCCATTAACACTGCAGGTACCAAGTTCTTTTCTGGGGTTACTGGCCTTTTCTTTGAATGCTACACTCCCTGCATGAATGCTACACTCCCTGCATGAATGCTACACTCCCTGCATGCCTACTACACTCCTGCATCCTTGCTACACTCCCTGCATCCTTGCTACACTCCCTGCATCCCTGCTCACTCCCTGCATCCTTGCTACACTCCCTGCATCCTTGCTACACTCCCTGCATCCTTGCTACACTCCCTGCATCCTGCTACACTCCCTGCATCCCTGCTAAACTCCCTGCATCCCTGCTACACTCTCTGCATCTTTGCTACACTCCCTGCATCCTTGCTACACTCCCTGCATCCTTGCTACACTCCCTGCATCCCTGCTACACTCCTGCATCCTTGCTACACTCCCTGCATCCTTGCTACACTCCCTGCATCCTTGCTACACTCCCTGCATCCTGCACACTCCCTGCATCCCTGCTACCTCCCTGCATCCCTGCTACACTCTCTGCATCTTTGCTACCTCCCTGCATCCCTGCTACACTCCCTGCATGCCTGCTACACTCCTGCATGCCTGCTACACTCCCTGCATGCCTGCTACACTCCCTGCATAAATGCTACACTCCCTGCATAAATGCTTCACTCCCTGCACATTCTTTACCACAGGCTTAGCACTAGGATCTTTCCTTGGACCCATGGTAGCTTATTTAGCAGTTGCAAGCACTAAAAACAGTGGAATAATGACAATATACTGGTATGAATGCGTGGGTGTGTGGTGGGTGTCTCGCTTGTAAACAATAGCATGCGCTCCCTGGGTGCGGCTCAGCTGGGTGCCAAGCGGACAGGTCCGGTACGAATGTCGGTAAACGAAGCAAACATCGTAAGTCACAACAAATTTCTTACGTTATAAATATCGGTTATCGAAAATAACGTAAGATGATAACATCGTAAGTCGGGTTCCACTGTATCTGAATACATTCACTCCTCCATACTCTCTCCTCCAATCTGATATCCAATCTTTCGTCACCTATTCTTTTTGTTATCCTCATCACCTTACTCTTTCCATATTCACTTTCAATTTTCTTCTTTTACACACCCTACCAAATTCATCCACCAACCTCTGCAGCTTCTTCAGAATCTCCCAAAGCACAGTGTCATCAGCAAAAAGCAACTGTGACAACTCCCACTTTGTATTTGCTTCTTTATCTTTTAGCCCAACACCTCTTGCCAAGACCCTGCATTCACTTCTCTACAACCCCATCTATAAATACAGTGGTACCTCGACTTACGATATTTTTCATTCCAGAATGCTGTTCAAGTGTCATTACCAAACGAATTTATCTCCTTAAGAAATGTTGTAAAATAGACTAGTCCTTTTAGACCCCCAAAATTACACTTACAAAAGCATTTAAAAAATAAACTTACATACAAGGGTGAGTTTGGGGACCATTGTAAGTCGAAGTACCACTGTATATTGAACAACCACGGTGACATCACACATCCTTGTCTAAGGCCCACTTTTACTGGGAAATAGTCCCTTCCCTCCTACACACTCTAACCTGAGCCTCACTATCCTCATAAAAACTCTTCACTGCTTTCAGTAACCTTCCTCCTATTCCATACACCTGCAACATCTGCCACATTGCCCCCTATCTACCCTATCATACGCCTTTTCCAAATCCATAAATGCCACAAAACATCTTTACCCTTATCCAAATACTGTTCACCTATATGTTTCACTGTAAACACTTGGTCTACACACCCCTACCTTTCCTAAAGCCCCCTTGTTCATCTGCTATCCTGCTTTCTGTTTTACTCTTAATTCTTTCAATAATAACTCTACCATACACTTTACCAGGTACACTCAACAGACTTATTCCCCTATAATTTTTGCACTCTCTTTTGTCCCCTTTGAAAATTGAAACTCAATGAGGGTAAGACAGAGATTTCGATTGTCAGGGAAAAACTTCAGGGTACTAGTACAGACTGAAGATTTTGGTGCCTTTGATTGTGATACTGTCAGTTTGCAGCCTGTGGGATCAGAGAGGGATTTGGATTTCTGCCTGGATTTTTTATTGGACACATCAACCAAATTCTAGGTAGTAGGTTGGTAAACAGCAACCACCCAGGGAGGTACTACCGTCCTGCCAAGTGAGTGTAAAACAAACCTGTAATTGTTTTACATGATGGTAGGATTGCTGGTGTCTTTTTTCTGTCTCATAATCATGCAAGATTTCAGGTATGTCTTGTTACTTCTACTTACACTTAGGTCACACTACACATTCATGTACAAGCATATACACACCCCTCTGGGTTTTCTTCTATTTTCTTACTAGTTCTTGTTCTTATTTCCTCTTATCTCCATGGGGAAGTGGAACAGAATTCTTCCTCCGTAAGCCACGCGTGTCGTAAGAGTCGACTAAAATGCTGGGAGCAAGGGGCTAGTAACCCCTTCTCCTGTATATATTACTAAAGTTAAAAAGAGAAACTTTTGTTTTTCTCTTTGGGCCACCCCGCCTTGGTGGGAAACGGCCGACTTGTTGAAAGAAGAAAGAAGGATTGCTAGTGTCTTTTTTTGTCTCATAAACATGCAAGGTTTCAGGTATGTCTTCCTACTTCTACTTACACTTAGGTCACACTACACATACATGTACATGTACAAGCATATACAGTGGACCCCCGGTGTTCATGATGCTCAAAACTCGAACAATTATGTAAGTGTATTTTTGTAAGTGCTTTTGTAAGTGTATATTTGGGGGTCTAAAAGGACTAGTCTAATTTACATTATTCCTTATGGGAACAAATTTGTTTGGTAACGGCACTTGAACAGCATTCTGGAACGAATAAATCATGAACACCGGGGGTCCATTGTATATACACACCCCTCTGGGTTTTCTTCTATTTTCTTACTAGTTCTTGTTTATTTCCTCTTATCTCCATGGGGAAGTGGAACAGAATTCTTCCTCCATAAGCCATATGTGTTGTAAGAGTCGACTAGAATGCCGGGAGCAAGGGGCTAGTAACCCCTTCTGTATACGCTAGTTTGTTGAAAAAAAAAATTAGCCAAATTGTTAAATCTTGCAATTTTCATATTCAAATCTCTATGTACAGATGCCCCTCAACTTATGAAGGGCTTATGTTGCAATGAACCCATCATAAGTTGAAAATATCGTAAATCGAATATAAATCTTTCTTTCTTTCAACAAATCGGCTGTTTCCCACCGAGGTAGGGTGGCCCAAAAAGAAAAAGAAAAGTTCCTCTATTTAAGTTCAGTAATGTATACAGGAGAAGGGGTTACTAGCCCATTGCTCGAATACGAATATGATATGATAAATAAATAAATACAGCCTCTCCTCACTTACCGGCGTACTCGTTTAACAATGACTCGGACTTACGATGGGCTCTCTGATTAGTATGCATACATAAATAATGTATATTAGAGCTGATTTCTTCTAATCTGTTTATTAAAATACAGTGGACCCTCGGAAATCGAACACACTCAACTCGTCCTTTTATGTAAGTTTATTATTGTAAGTGCTTTTATAGGTTTATTTTTATGGGTCTGAAAGGGACTAATCTAATTTACATCATTCCTTATTGGAATAAATTTGTTTGGTAACAGCACTTGAACAGCATTCTGGAATGAAGAATGTTTGATTTCCGGGGGTCCACTGTATACAGTACACTCCTGTATAAGCATTTAAAAATATACAAGAAATATTATAAATGGTGCAAAGGTGACATAACAATATCAAAGATGGTTGACACAAACCCACTACCATTATAGTATGCTCCTCACTTAGCGACGAATTTGTTTACCGACGTGGTCTTAGGAATAGAACTCTGTCGCTAAGTGAGGAGAGGCTGTAATTACTGTCACTGAATAAGTAAATAAACAAATAATTACTGTAATTAAACACCAATATGAATACAAGTTTATCCTATCAATAAATGTACAGTACAAAAATTTTTTACAGCACATTGACTTGATTACCCAAGATGATACAGATACTATACATGTAGTGATATGTTGTACAGGTACTCACCATTAACCCTTTCACTGTCGAGACCCCAGCTCACAAACTTGCTTTCAGTGTCGAAAAATTTAAAAAAAAAAAATCATATGAAATGATAGAGAATTTTTTCCCGATGGTAATGAAACCAAAAGTATAAAATTTAGTGGAAAACTTACTGAATTATGCTATCGTGAAGTTAGCGGTCTCGGCAATATTAACGCATCGGCGATTTTGAGCCCTGTTTTCAGCCAATTCCATTGTTCCAGTCGACCAAACTCATAGCTAGAACTCCTTTTGTTCTATCAACTGAGTACAAGAAACTGCCCATTTACCTATTTCAATTACCCAATAAAGTGATCAGAAATTGGTAATCTTGCCAATTTCATACAAAATTCAAGGAAGGCCAATTTCAAAATAGGGTCCCGAATTAACACTGCAAACATTCCTAGCACTAAAATAACTTTTTCACTGTTCATTAGTCATATCTCCAGGCCCCTCTTATATTACGCTTGCTTTCCATTTTGAAATTTTATTCACACATAAATACTGATATGCAGACTACTGCATTATTGTAAAAATGGTATAAATAATATCAGCACCCATCAGTTGACATGTATTGGATGCATGATGTCATTTGTTTACTCTCAAACATTGGCAAGAATCAAACATTTCTGCTACTTTGAGCTCAATTTCAAGGTACTTATGGTCTGTAAATCATTCAAAATCATCTATATTTCTATAACATATCTTTCATTCTATCAATTGAGACCAAGAAAATGAGAATACAACCATAAATACCATACGAAAATATACCGCAAAGTCGCTGTTTTAAACCAAAAACACTGTCGCAGTTTTTTTTCTCATACACTGCATGCTGCAGGATTTTTTTTATACTGCTCTTCCTGACCACTCAGACCCATTCTCTCATATGTAGGCCTACCAGCTATCTCCCGCAAGACGAAGCTGCTAGAACTTTGGTGTTATATTACGGGACCAACACTGGCTTGCAAGCCCGACAGTGAAAGGGTTAATGTAGTAAGCTGAAAGCACACCAGGCCTGAAGAATGTTGTGAAGCATAGAATTAGCATTAATTGCTGGAACAGATCAGAATTCAAAATTTGATGAATACTGAATGTACATCGCTATCACACTATCATAAAGTCAAAATATCGTAAGTCAAGCCATCTTAAAGCGAGGAGCATCTGTAGTCAGAAAATACCTTGAGCAGAATGTTTTGGTCTTATCCTTACATTTGTTGCCTCTCAAATTGATTTTTGCAATTGTTTGTGGCTTTGCCTAAATTACTTGCTAAAAAAGACTTAAGCCTGTGCTGAATCCTGCAGCTAGACTGGCATTTTTGTTTCCAACTGGGGTTCCCACTTGTCCCTAATTGTTTGAGTTGCAATGGCTGCCTGTCAAGGCACGAATTGAGTGTAAACTATGTTAACATTTAAAGTTATTAAGGTTAATGAACCCAAGTATTTTGCTGATATTTTTGTTCCATTTACTCGGGAATACTTCTGCAAATTGCTGTGGACTTTTTTAAGCTCATTGAGCCTCATGTTGGAGACAAAACATTCATTGAAAGATCTGTTTCTTATGTAGCTCTTAGATTGTTCAACAGGCTGCCAGTGTCTGTTAAGAGTCTGGACTCTGTTCTTGTTTTTAAGTCTCAGTTGGGAACACATCTCTTTTCTAGCAATATACAGTGGTCCCTCGGTTTTCGCCGAAAATTCGTTCCAGAATGCTGCTCAAGTGCCATTACCGAACGAATTTACTTCCTTAAGAAATAATGTCACGTAGGTTAGTCTATTTCAGACCCCAAAAAATACACTTGCAACAGCACTTACGAAAATACACTTACATAAATGTTCGAGTTTGGAGATGCACGAAAACCGAGGGACCACTGTAATGATAAACAAATTAGTGTGGTTATTGTGTTGAATACAGTGAGTGTACAGTTATACATTATACATTATATTGGTCTCACAGGCCACATAAGTTACTGAAAAAAAATATTAGAAAAGAAAAAAGTAACAAAAACAGAAAATATAAAAATGCGACTTTACGGAAGTCGCGGATGTTGCCGCCACCCGGTCATTGAGGGTCAACTTCATGCCTCTATATCTCCGTAACTACTGATCGGAATTTTTTTTTGTTTGTTTTATTACCTACAGAAAATTATCTTTAATTCTGTAAGCTTTTTTTTTTTTTTTTTTTTCAAAATTCTTGGACCCTGGCTCACACTTTGAGATTTGGCCTCTGGACCCTGAAAGGGTTAATGGAGGTATCCAATAAGGGTGATTGTGGTGCATTAGAGATGAGATTTTTTCTGTGATTGTATCTTATCTGCAATTGTGTAACCAATGGACTGACTTCCTTGTTGCCGAATCAATTGACCTATTGGATATTGTCTCGCAATTCCAAAATCAATTATTTCAGAGGTTTACTGTGCTGATGCTTGTGAGGATATGGCTATGAAATTTTTATTTTTATTTTACCATTCCATGTCACTATTGAATCATCTCTCAGCTTCATGTATGTGCTAACACTTTTAATCTTTTTCAGATTGGTTTTGAAGTTGTGTGTGTTGAAGCGAAAAACACAGAAGCTAGTGGATATTTCAGTAAGAAACAGTCAGGAGCATACAGGTATTAATGAATAATTTTCAGTATTTTTTTTTAATGTGGCAACATCATGTTGACTTGGAGGAGGTCAGTCAAGAAATATGGATTTTTTAAAAATTAATTTGGTATGTAATAAATACAGTGGAACCTTGATTTTCATACGCCCAAGTTTTCATAGGATTCGGTTTTCGACAACTTTTTTCGTCTAAATTTTGTCCCAGTTTTCGTACATACGCTTGGTTGTTGGTTTCATAGAGTTGAAAATGGTCCTTACTAAATGCGTCCACCTGCCCTCATGACTCGGCCACTCAAACGCCCACACAAAGCATCCCATGCGTTCGTGACTCAGTCTGCCTTTGTTTCTCGTTGAGTGAGCATCACCCTGCGCGTTCATCCAAAACATTTCATAATAATCCATTGTTTTTTGTGCTTGTTTATTGAGTGTGACTGCTAAATAAGCCACCATGGGGATAAAAAAGTTCCGAGTGCCAGCCCTTTGATAAAGAAGGTGAGAAACATGATAGAATTCAAGAAAGAACTCGTAGCAAAGTACGAAAGTGGAAGAGTTGGTGGACGACCACATGGAAGAGCTAACCACTGAAGAGCTGCAAGACCTTTAACTGGAACAGCAACAGACTGCAGCTGAGGAAATTGCTTCAGAGGAGGAGGAAGAGAGAGGGAAAATGTGCCTTCTTTAGTGATTAAGTGCAAAGTGGAGTAAGTTGCAAAGTTTTGTGGAGAAATATCACCCTAACAAAGCTGTTGCAAGCCGTGTCTGCAACATGTTCAGTGACAATGCCTTGTCCCATTTTAGGCAAATCTCAAAGAGACGCCAGAAACAGACCTCTCTGGACAGATTTTTTGTGCGACAGGGGTCCAGTAACTCTCAAGCTGGTCCTAGTGCCAGTAATTTGATTAGAAGACAATAATACATTATTTACATTTGTTGCACCTCTGAGGTAGTGGGAAATATTTTGAGACACAAATGTCACCAGGAGGGTCTCCCTTCGACCCCACTACTCTCTGTCCACATCCAACCTGGACCAATATTATTTATGTGTATTATATTTAGACAACACCAATTATTGATATTAATGATTATAGTGGACTGTATAGATTAATTTGACTGGGAAAAAAGAGTAGGGGGACACACACATAATGCCTCAGGGGCAAATATACTTGTATATACAGTGGACCCTCGGTTAACGAATACCCCGGAAATCGTGCAATTATGTAAGTATAATTTTGTAAGTTCTTGTGGAAGTGTATTTTTGGGGGTCTGAAATAGACTAACCTACGTGAAATTTTTCCTTAAGGATAAATTGTATGTAATGGCACTTGAGCAGACTTCAGGAGTGAAGTTTTTACGAAACTCGGGGGTCCACTGTAATACCAACACTTACCAGATTGTCTCTGATGGTCACTTGATGCAACTGGATCACCCACAATACCTATCTTCCTATATAGAAATTAAACTGGCCAGCTAACTCTACATAACAAGAAGGTTTACTTAGCTGTGGGTGGTTGATGTTCCTTATTTTCTCCATTCACCATCCAATCTTGAAGTCCTGCTAAGTTAATACAGCCTCTCCTCACCGACAACTTGGAGTTACGACGGGGTCTCCGATGAGTAAAAAAAAAAAAAAAATATTGTATGCCATATGGGAACTTGGGTCACGCATCTCAATCTCTTTCTTACAGCCACTCAGTACACTAGCTTTTAAAGTCTCGAAGACTACATATTTGTACAAATTTGACCTTGATTGTGTACCCCATAGCACAAGATAGAAGTGCAGCAGAACTTGTATAGGTTTCGTAGCTGACATTTAAAGCACTCCAGAGTGATTGTTATTATTACAAGAAATAAATCTTTATCTTTATTAATTATTATTATTATTATCACCATCAACATACCTTGTTCACTGAGTTTAATCATTTCTTAATTAAGCTACCACAAGAGAGACAAAATGTAAACACACAGACGAACAAACCAGCTGATCCCTTGACTGTGTACTTCTTCCATTTTCCTCTTCCAAGTGCTGCTGCACTTATAACTCTATCTTGTACTATGGGGTGCACAATAGACATGCAGCAGCACTTGGAAGAGGAAAAAACAAGAGGAAAATGGAAGAAGTACAAAAGAAGTACACAGTCAAGGGATCAGCTGGTTTGTTCGTCTGTGTGTTTACATTTTGTCTCTCTCGTGGCAGCTTGAGAAAGAAATGATTATACTCAGTGAACAAGATATGTCGATGGTGATAATAATAATAATAATAATAAAATATAATTAATAATCACTCTGGGGCATTGTAAATGTCATACGTATTTCGTATAGGTTTGGTAGCTGACATCTAAAACACTCCAGAGCGATTGTTATTATTATTATTATTATTATTTATTATTAATTATTATTATTATTTTATTATTTTATTTTATATTAACACATCGGCCGATTCCCACCAAGGCAGGGTGGCCCGAAAAGGAAAAACTTTCATCATCATTCACTCCATCACTGTCTTGCCAGAGGGGTGCTTTACACTACAGTTAAAAAACTGCAACATTAACACCCGTCCTTCAGAGTGCAGACACTGTACTTCCCATCTCCAGGACTCAAGTCCAGCCTGCCGGTTTCCCTGAATCCCTTCATAAATGTTACTTTGCTCACACTCCAACAGCACGTCAAGTATTAAAAACCATTTGTTTCCATTCACTCCTATCAAATACGCTCACACATGCTTGCTGGAAGTCCAAGCCCCTCGCACACAAAACCTCCTTTACCCCCTCCCTCCAACCTTTCCTAGGCCGACCCCTACCCCGCCTTCCCTCCACTACAGATTTATACACTCTCGAAGTCATTCTGTTTTTCTCCATCCTTTCTATATGTCCAAACCATCTCAACAACCCCTCTTCAGCTCTCTGGATAATAGTTTTGGTAATCCCACACCTCCTCCTAATCTCCAAACTACGGATTCTCTGCATATAATATTGCATAACAGTAAATCTTCTATTTTTTGTGAATAAAATTCTGTGTGAATAAAAAATTAAAATGGAATTCAGATGTAAAGCCTTGGTACTTAACTAATAAACAGAGGAAATGTTATTTTAGTTCATTGTTTATTCTGGACCCTATTTTGAAATGGGAATATTTTGAAATTTATGTGAAATTGGCCAAATTACCAATTTCTGATCACTTTATTGGGTAGTTGAAATAGTTGATTGGGTGGTTTCTTGTGCTCAGCCGTTTAAATAGAAGACATACTAGCAAAATAGAAAAGAATTTGTTCTACTGGAACATTGTAAAATAGGACTCAAAGTGGGCAAAATCACCGATGCATTAATATCACTGACACCAAAATTTGCGAAAGAGTAGTTTTGTCAATGTTTCATCACTTTTTGTTTTATTACCTTCAGAAAAAGACTACCATTTCATAAGAATTTTTTTTTTTTTTTTAAATTCTTAAGACACTGTGGACAAGTTTCTGATCAGGGGTCTGGACAATGAAAGGGTTAAAGTGCTCACATTATGAACCTGAGAATACTACCTCTCTCCTACTTTTTTCTCACTCCTCCACTCCTAGTCCTCACTGTAGGTCAGTGCAACCCAACTTTGTTAGTGTCCATTTTTTTTGACTTGGTGCATAACTCGTGAATTAAGAACTAACCATAGGATTTTGTTCAAAATATGCTCATTATTTTTTTTTTCAACAAACCGGCCATATCCCACCAAGGCAGGGTGACCTAAAAAGAAAAATGAATGTTAACCTTTTTAAATTTAGTAATGTATACAAGAGAAGGGGTTACTAGCCCCTTGCTTCCAGCATTTTAGTTGCCTCTTACAACGTGCATGGCTTACAGAGGAAGAATTGTATTCCACTTCTCCATGGAGATAAACGGTAATAAACAAGAACAAGAATTAGTAAGAAAATAGAAGAAAACCCAGAGAGGTGTGTATATATATGCTTGTACAGTGGTCCCTCGGTTTTCGCCGAAAATTCGTTCCAGAATGCTGCTCAAGTGCCATTACCGAACGAATTTACTTCCTTAAGAAATAATGTCACGTAGGTTAGTCTATTTCAGACCCCCAAAAATACACTTGCAACAGCACTTACGAAAATACACTTACATAAATGTTCGAGTTTGGAGATGCACGAAAACCGAGGGACCCCTGTACATGTATGTGTTGTGTGACCTAAGTGTAAGTAGAAGTAACGAGATGTACCTGAAACCTTGCATGTTTTGAGACAGAAGAAAGACAACAGCAATCCTACCATCATGTAAAACAATTACAGGTTTGTTTCATACTCACTTGGCAGGATGGTAGTACCTCCCTGGGTGGTTGGTGTCTACCAACCTACTACATACTTAGGGCTCATTTGATTTCTCATGCCAAAATCTGTTTTCTTTTTGTACATTCTTTATGAATATCAGTGTATACCAGTTTAGATGTGTGTTAAAAAAATCTAGACATCCAAGCCGTTTCCCACCAAGGTAGAGTGACCCAAAAATAGAAACAATTTCACCATCATTCACTTCATTACTGTCTTGCCAGAGGCATGCCGATACTACAGTTCAGATGCCACTCCAAACTGCAAATATTCCACCTGTCCTTCAGAGTGTTGGCACTGTACTTCCTACCCCCAGGACTCAAGTTTGGCTAACCGGTTTCCCTGAATCCCTTCACAAAATGTTACCTTGCTTGCACTCCAACAGCTCATCAAGTCCCAAAAACCATTTGCCTCCACTCCTATTTAACTCTCACACAAAATCTCCTCCCTCCAATCTTTCCTAGGTTGATCCCTGTCCTGCCTTCACTCCACTATAGATTTATACAACTGTATGTATACAGTGGACCCCCGAGTTTCGTAAAAACTTCACTCCTGAAGTCTGCTCAAGTGCCATTACCGAACGAATTTACCCCCTTAAGAAAAAATGTCACGCAGGTTAGTCTATTTCAGACCCCCAAAAATACTTTTCCACAAGCACTTACAATATTATACTTACATAAATGTACGATTTCCGGGGTTTACGAAACTCGGGGGTCCACTGTATATATTTGTATGTATATGTATTTGTCAGAGGGCTGAAGAGGGGTTGTTGAGGTGGTTTGGTCATTTAGAGAGAATGGATCAAAGTAGAATGACTTGGAGAGCGTATAAATCTGTAGGGGAAGGAAGGCGGGTTAGGGGTCGTCCTAGAAAAGGTTGGAGGGAGGGGGTAAAGGAGGTTTGTGGGCGAGGGGCTTGGACTTCCAGCAAGCATGTGTGAGCGTGTTAGATAGGAGTGAATGGAGACGAATGGTTTTTGGGACATGACGATCTGTTGGAGTGTGAGCAGGGTAACATTTTGTGAAGGGATTCAGGGAAACCAGTTAATTGATTTAGTTGGACTTGAGTCCTGGAAATGGGAAGTACAATGCCTGTAATTAAAAGGAGGGTCTGGTATAGTGACAGCTGGGAGGGACTATTCTCAGCTGTCGTATCTGAGCGCCTCTGCAAAGACAGTGATTATGTATGATTGTGGGAAAGTGTTGAATGATGATGAAAGTATTTTCTTTTTGGGGATTTTCTTTCTTTTTGGGTTACCCTGCCTCGGTGGGAGACGGCCGACTTGTTGAGAAAAAAAAAATGTATATGGTACATATATTTGTATTTTTCAATGTCAAGACGTGTGTACAATAAATTTGCTTTTTATGTGTTAAACAGTAATGACTGAAATTAATTTCTTTACAGGTCAGGATTTGTGGTTCTTGAAATGTTTGATGTTGTCTCAGGTGTGTACAACATCATTCCTAGTACATTTTACCCCAACACAGAAGCTCCCTATTTCTTCAATGTCTTCTCCTCATCCCCTGTCAAGCTCAGCAGACTTAAGTAAATTCTGTGAAAGCAGAATAGGAGTTGTAATGAAATAAGCAGTTTTAATGTATAGTACAGTGTGTTCCAGAAGCCTGGGCCCATACGAAGCAATTTATTTCATTTTTACATTTAATTCACTTATTATCATGCAGATAATTATTGTACAAATGTTATATTTTAAATTTTTTTTAAATAAAAGCACTGAAATAAGAACAGTATTCTGAGTGTTTACTTTGAATCACATTTTAGTTTCGTTACTGCAGGTCCAGAGTTTTGGGACATCCCTGTTGATTAAATTCAGCTTATATGACTTGTGACATGGTACAATAAAGTGTTGTCCATACTTACCTTTTTGCAAGATGAGGATAAAACTAATTGCATTATGTGAATTATTTTTTAATGATTGTATATTATTCAAGAATCTTTTTTACATAGAAATCTTTTACCTTACAATGAGGGATATTAATATGTATTTCACTTGCAGAGGCTTAATGGATATCTTTGGGATTACTGTGAAGAGTTATCTTATGCAATAAAAATGGCTTTATCAGTATATTTTATTAGAAACATTTTAAAGATATGGTATTGTTGTAGTTTGATTAAATAGTCACATACAGTACTTAATTTTGTTTATGCTGCATGTGTTTTATATTTGAAATATGTTGCACAAAACAGAAGGGTGTGAACTACATATTTTCTTGCCAGGAAGAGCAAAAGATGTCAGGGCAACATGAATGTGACAGCTCATTGATTTTCTTCCTCATCTTAAGCCTGTGTCATAAAAAAGAAAAATTGGATAGGGGCCATTTGTTTCATATTGGAGTTAGGTAACAGACTTAACAGGTTGAGTTCAGAATGTAATTCTAGCATCAAATTTTACTCATACCTCATTCAAGTTTTATTCATAGGTTCAGTGATGTTAACAGGTATTTTTCTAATATGATACTGCTTAAAAGTTCCCAACCAACAAAGAAATAAATTTTAGCAAAGTGAATGAGCGATTGGTGGAATGATGATGTAAAGAGAGAAGGGAGAAAAAGTTAGCATTTAAGAGGTTTGTACAAAGTGGAAGTGATGCAAGGAGGGAAGAGTATATGGAGAGAAAAAGAGAGGTTAAGAGAGTGGTGAAGCAATGTAAAAAGAGAGCAAATGAGAGAGTGGGTGAGATGTTATCAACAAATTTTGTTGAAAATACGAAAAAGTTTTGGAGTGAGATTAATAAGTTGAGGAAGCATAGGGAACAAATAGATTTGACAGTTAAAAGTGGGAGAGGAGAGTTATTAAATGGAGAGTTAGAGGTATCGGGAAGATGGAGAGAATATTTTGAGGAATTGTTATATGTTGATGAATATAGGGAAGCTGTGATTTTGTGCCCCTCAAGGAAGGTTCCTTGATGCTGGTGAGGGGCTCTTGATCTAGGAAATGAATCTGTGCTTCAGTTCCCCGAATTAAGCCTGAATACCTTCCATCCCCCCCACAGGCGCTGTATAATCCTACGGGTTTAGCGCGTCCCCTTGATTATAATAATAATGTGATTTTGTGTATAGGGCAAGGAGGAATAACATCTTATAGAAGTGAGGAAGAGCCAGTTGTGAGTGTGGGGAAAGTTTGTGAGGCAGTGGATAGAATGAAAGGGGGTAAGCAACTGGGATTGATGGGATAAAGATAGAAATGTTAAAAGCAGGTGGGGATGTAGTTTTGGAGTGGTTGGTGCTATTATTTAATAAATGTATGGAAGAGGGTAAGGTACCTAGGGATTGGCAGCGAGCGTGCATAGTTCTTTTGTATAAAGGCAAAGGGGACAAAAGAGAGTGCAAAAATTATAGGGGAATAAGTCTGTGGAGTATACCTAGTAAAGTGTATGGTAGATTTATTATTGAAAGAATTAAGAGTAAGACAGAGAGGTAAGACAGAAAGTAGGATTGCAGATGAGCAAGGAGGCTTTAGAGTGGGTAGGGGATGTGTAGATCAAGTGTTTACAGTGAAGCATATATGTGAACAGTATTTAGATAAAGGTAGAGAAGTTTTCATTGCATTTATGGATTTAGAAAAGGCATATGATAGAGTGGATAGGGGAGCAATGTGGCAAATGTTGCAAGTGTATGGAATAGGTAGTAAGTTACTGAAGGCTGTAAAGAGTTTTTATGAGGATAGTGAGGCTCAGGTTAGGTGTGTAGGAGAGAGGAGATTACTTCCGGTAAAAGTAGGTCTTAGACAGGGTTGTGTAATGTCACCATGGTTGTTTAATATATTTATAGATGGGGTTGTAAAAGAAGTAAATGCTAGGGTGTTGGGGAGAGGGTGGGATTAAATTATGGGGAATTAAATGTAAAATGGGAGTTGACACAGTTACTTTTTGCTGATGATACTGTGCTTATGGGAGATTCTAAAGAAAAGTTGCAAAGGTTAGTGGACGAGTTTGGGAGAGTGTGTAAAGGTAGAAAGTTGAAAGTGAACATAGATAAAGTAAGGTGATGAGGGTATCAAACGATTAAATAAAGAAAAATTGGATATCACATTGGAGAGAGGGATTATGGAAGAAGTAAATGTTTTCAGATATTTGGGAGTTGACGTGTCAGCGGATGGGTTTATGAAGGATGAGGTTAACCATAGAATTGATGAAGGAAAAAAAGGTGAGTGGTGCGTTGAGGTATCTGTGGAGACAAAAAACGTTATCCATGGAGGCAAAGAAGGGAATGTACGAAAGTATAGTAGTACGAACACTCTTATATGGGTGTGAAGCATGGGTTGCAAATGCTGCAGCGAGAGGAGGCTGGAGGCAGTGGAGATGTCCTGTCTAAGGGCAATGTGTGGTGTAAATATTATGCAGAAAATTCGGAATGTGGAAATTAGGAGAAGGTGTGGAGTTACTAAAAGTACAGTGGTC
Organism: Cherax destructor; assembly: GCA_009830355.1. NCBI lineage: Eukaryota > Metazoa > Arthropoda > Malacostraca > Decapoda > Parastacidae > Cherax > Cherax destructor. The sequence continues at coordinate 154,310 of WNWK01001038.1, read as the reverse complement.
CCTCGGTTTTCGCCGAAAATTCATTCCAGAATGCTGCTCAAGTGCCTTTACCGAACGAATTTACTTCCTTAAGAAATAATGTCACGTAGGTTAGTCTATTTCAGACCCCCAAAAATACACTTGCAACAGCACTTACGAAAATACACTTACATAAATGTTCGAGTTTGGAGATGCATGAAAACCGAGGGACCACTGTATTTGTCAGAGGGCTGAAGAGGGGTTGTTGAGGTGGTTTGGTAATTTAGAGAGAATGGATCAAAGTAGAATGACTTGGAGAGCGTATAAATCTGTAGGGAAAGGAAGGCGGGGTAGGGGTCGTCCTAGAAAAGGATGGAGGGAGGGGGTAAAGGAGGTTTTGTGGGCGAGGGGCTTGGACTTCCAGCAAGCATGTGTGAGCGTGTTAGATAGGAGTGAATGGAGACGAATGGTTTTTGGGACATGACGATCTGTTGGAGTGTGAGCAGGGTAACATTTTGTGAAGGGATTCAGGGAAACCAGTTAATGGATTTAGTTGGACTTGAGTCCTGGAAATGGGAAGTACAATGCCTGCACTTTAAAGGAGGTGTCTGGGATAGTGACAGCTGGGAGGGACTATTCTCAGCTGTCGTATCTGAGCGCCTCTGCAAAGACAGTGATTATGTATGAGTGTGATGAAAGTGTTGAATGATGATGAAAGTATTTTCTTTTTGGGGATTTTCTTTCTTTTTGGGTCACCCTGCCTCAGTGGGAGACGGCCGACTTGTTGAAAAAAAAAAAAAAAGAGTAAGACGGAGAGTAGGATAGCAGATGAACAAAGAGGCTATAGGAAAGGTAGGGGGTATGTAGACCAAGTGTTTACAGTGAAACATATAGGTGAACAGTATTTACATAAGGGTAAAGACATTTTTGTGGCATTTATGGATTTGGAAAAGGTGTATGACAGGGTGGATAGGGAAGCAATGTAGCAGATGTTGCAGGTGTATGGAACAGGAGGTAGGTTACTGAAAGCATGAAGAGTTTTTACGAGGATAGTGAAGCTCAGGTTATAGTATGTAGGAGAGAGGGAGATTATTTCCCAGTAAAAGTAGGCCTTAGACAAGGATGTGTGATGTCACCGTGGTTGTTCAATATATTTATAGATGGGGTTGTAAGAGAAGTGAATGCGTGGGTCTTGGCAAGAGGTGTGGGGTTAAAAGACAAAGAATCTAACACAAAGTGGGAGTTGTCATAGTTGCTCTTTGCTGATGAAACTATGCTTTTGGGAGATTCTGAAGAGAAGTTGCAGAGGTTGGTGGATGAGTTTGGTAGGGTATGTAAAAAAAGAAAATTAAAAGTGAATATAGGAAAGAGTAAGGTGATGAAAGATTGGATATCAGATTGGAGGGAGAGAGTATGGAGGAGGTGAATGTATTCAGATATTCAGGAGTGGACGTGTCAGCAGATGGGTCTTTGAAGGATGAGGTGAATCGTAGAACTGACGAGGGAAAAAAGGTGAGTGGTGCACTTCGGAGTCTGTGGCAGCAAAGAGGGGAATGTATGAGAGTATAGTTATACCAACACTCTTATATGGGTATGAAGCATGGGTAGTGAATGTTGCAACAAGGACAAGGCTGGAGGCAATGGAGATGTCATGTCTTAGGGCAATGTGTGGTGTGAATATAATGCAGAAAATTTGTAGTTTGGAAATTAGGAGGGGGTGCAGGATTACCAAAACTATTATCCAGAGGGCTGAGGAGGGGTTGAGGTGGTTTGGACATGTAGAGAGGATGGAACAAAATAGAATGACTTCGAGAGTGTATAAATTTGTAGTGGAGGGAAGGTGGGGTAGGGGTCGGCCTAGGAAAGGTTGGAGGGAGGGGGTAAAGGAGGTTTTGTGTGCGAGGGCTTGGACTTCCAGCAAGCATGTGTGAGGATATTTGATAGGAGTGAATGGAGACAAATGGTTTTTAATACTTGACGTGCTGTTAGAGTGCGAGCAAAGTAACATTTTTGAAGGGATTCAGGGAAACCGGCAGGCCGGACTTGAGTCCTGGAGATGGGAAGTACAGTGTCTGCACTCTGAAGGAGGGGTGTTAATGTTGCAGTTTTGTAGCTGTAGACAGTGATGGAGTGAATGATGATGTAAGTTTTTCTTTTTCGGGCCACCCTGCCTTGGTGGGAAATGGCCGATGTGTTAATAAAAAAATTAAATTAAATAATTTACCCTTTCACTTAAATTTGCTTGGACTGAGTTGGATCACAACAGATTGTTTTCTGTCAAACCATGTTTAGCCTTCTGGCCAGCTTCTCATTGTTAGGTATGAAAGATTACACTCGTACTCACATATTGAACATATGCGACTCACTCCCAGATACCACAGAGAAACAACCGGCACTACTCTGCAAGGGACTGTTAGGTCTCTCTATCACTCCAGCATATCTTAATGGATTTTCCTGTATATCAAGAAGCATACAGGATTCACTGCAGACTTCTACACTGCTCCAACACATTCATTCTCACTGACCTCATTAAAAGTTCCACCTTTGATGTAGACTATCTGACTTTAATGGAAACTAACCTGTTGCACCAGCATTGATTTCAAATTTACTCTACACTAACCTCTACCTTTGTGGACCCCTACCCCTCACTCCCATCTTTTGCACATTCCTACTTTTTCACAACCCTTTCCACAGTGCTGCATGATCTTTATGGGTTTAGCACCTTAATTAATGATGATGATGATGATGATAATTTTTTTTAACATGTTGGCCATCTCCCACCGAGGCAGGGTGACCCAAAAAAGAAACTTTCACCATCATTCACACATAATCACTGTCTTTGCAGAGGTGCTCAGATACGACAGTTCAAATGTCGCTCCATACAGCAAATATCCCAAACCCCTCCTTTAAAATGCAGGCATTGAACTTTCCACCTCCAGGACTCAAGTCTGGCCAACAATAATAATAATATCATTATTATTATTAATATGGGAAAATAGGTTCTAAGTTCTTAACAATCATCTTGTGACGAATTTTCAGGATTAACATTATAAGTAGGTGGCCAGGGGTACTATGTCATGGATTTAAAATGTCTAACAAATTCATTCAAACATTTCCTTCTCTCTCTTAAATAGAATTAATTGTACATTAGTTACTTTTCCATTTATGACATTGTCCATCCTTTGTGTTACTAAGGATAGCCATGGTGTCACTTTACTTTAACTGCAGTGACAGATGTTCAATTGGCTAGGAGTGAGCCTGTTATACCTTCTTTACTTGAATTCCTCTCTTATTCTGAATATTTTACAAGTTTTTAGCAGACCCAGTACAGCTAACATGGTAGTTATTCTTGAAAACAGTGTAATTTAAAAAGCAGTAAAATGAACTAGAGGACATGTGGAAAAAATGGGTGACATTCATTTGACCCCCCAAAAAGCCAACCCAATTTTTTATAGGTTTCAAAAATGTTAAAAAAATTATAATAATGTAATTGTAGGTGGATACAATGATGTCTTGTATTAATAAAATACTTAGAGCTACAAATTTATCATAAATATTACTTTTTACCTTAAATTCTGGTTGCTGGTGTATGTCAATGATTTTGAAAGGAGTGGAGAGGGATGGTGTATTCCTACTGGGCTGAGGTGGAAGATTGTGGACCATTAGCCAAGGTGGATGGCTGAAGTTCTTGCACTGATGTCGATGATTGTACTGGAGTACCAAGAAATTCTGTAATACATATCAGGTCTCTTTTACCCTCCAGTACTTTGTACAGCTCATAGTACAGCATCAGCTGCTTCAGACCCCATTTCAGAGCAGTGCTTCTCGATTTGTCAGGGTCCTCTTCAATAAAAGAGTGCTGGTTTGGTAGCAACATGGAAATGCTATGTAACTGTTACAGTGTTAACTGTTTTTCTTCAGGCTCTTCTTCATTTTCAAGTTTGAGAGCAGGGGTCATGACCCTTTAAAGGTTAAGATGAAATTAAATGGTGCACCTTATTTTGTTTTTCCATCTTATTTAGTTGTTCTGATCTATTTGTCATTCTTTTCAGACAACAACCTGGGTTACTCATTGCACAAGCTCATATTTTTACCTCATTCAGGTCTTGTAAGCTTATGATGTCTCCATCATATGTGTGCCACCCTTAAGCTTATCTAATATCTCAAATTTCTTCTAAACACCAAGACTTGCATGCTTATGCTTCTTTGCACTTCCATGATCACTCGTATTCCTCTTAGGTGCTATGGCTACTATCCAGAGATAAAATAAGATGATGAGAAGGTCAAAAATTAATCCATTAACACAGGTTGAGCATGAGGTGAGGGAGGTTGTGCACATTACGTAGGCTTTTCCCATAAGACTCATCCTAAGGGTCACTGTGAGACAGGAGGGAAAGTACCCAGCACTAGTCACATTTTTGCCCTGTATGTCCTCTGCCATGTACACTGATTAATACATTGTGCTCACCAAAAAATACGCTGCAATTTTGGAACCATGTTAAGGCGAAAACATATTGGTAGTGTATCGCAAATTAGCTGACGATCTGTATATGTTAGATCATTTTGGGGTTACATCCAATACAACTTGAAAAGCATTTTTTTTTTTTAGAAATGCCAGTGATTCATTGATAGGAAGAAATACTTAATTCTATTTTATCATTTCCAAATAAGTCAGAAATCTGAGTACGTATCATATATCTGTTTTATTTGTTTGTCAATTTTTTTTTATGTTTATGTAAATTGTTATTGAAATTTTATCTGCGATTGTTGCTACTATTTTATGCATTTATGCAAATATGACAACACTGAATGATTAGCACCAGAGCCGGCCTTAGGAGGTGAGGGTTCCAATTGGGAAAAATTTTGGTGGGCCCCATATATGGAAAGCAATCACACTGCTCGCTTAAAAAATGCATGTGAGTTAATAGACCAAACAGATGTAAGCTACATTTTAATATAAAATTGCATACATGTAAGCCTACATATATGCAAATTTATATTAGAGGTGATATACAAACAGAATTTGTATATCACCTCTGAAAAGTACAGTCACAATACTACTTGCTTTAGTGACTGTGAAATGATTTATTAAAAATATTAATTTATTTTTGTTCTAGCTCTGGACCCCCTTAGGCATGGGGCTCAATTGGCTTAAGGCCGGCACTGATTAGCACATTTGGAAGTGTTTCTGAAATTCGATATACTGCCTTTAGATAAGGGCAGCAAGCAAAAAATATGCATTCCCTCTGTACAGTTCATTGCTAGAAATAAAAGTAAAGGTTTACCAGAGGAAACTGGACAACTTCCTGCACATTGCTAGGTAAGACAGGCTGTGATGGCTTTGTAGTTCTGCAGGGTGCTAGCAGCAACACCGTGATTGACCAGGCAAGCAGTGAAATCTGGCATCAGACTGGGCTTTGAGAAGAACTGCTCTCGAAACCAGTCACAGGTATGTCGGTATTTAATTCTACATGTCTAACAGTGTTATACCTTAGTGCAAAGAAGTAAACTCAATTTAACGGACTCATAGAGAGGGGGAGCAGGTGGATAGAGATGAGATGTTTTACTGTGACTGTAATAATAATGGACAAATTTGGAACCAATGGACTTTGTCCACTGTTTCCTAATTATTTGTTTTTTTATTTCCAAAGTCCATTAAATTGAGGATTTTATATCTGTTCTTTCTGAAAAAGAGCATCTGTCTACCATCTAGCATTAAATTTAAGATGCAGCTTTATTGGCCAAGATTATTCTTTCAATCCCTACTGTGATATAAGATTATTTTAATGCTTATTATAGTGTGTCATATAAAGCATAGCAGATTATTCCTATATAACATGAACAGTCCATCCAAATTTTGTTTTTATATACATTATTATATATATTGTATCAATGTATTTCCATATTATATAACTCATTTTCCCAGAGAGTTTTATTTATCCCAATGATATACAGTGGAACCTCGGTTTTCGTGATGAATTCGTTCCAGAAAGTCTGATGAAAACCGAATTGTACGATAACTGACGCAATATTTCCCATAAGAAATACAGTGGACCCCCGGTTTTCGTAATTAATCCGTTCCAGAGAGTGACTAAAACCGAATATTACGATTTCCGAATCTATTTTCCCCATAAGAAATAATGGAAATTCAATTAATCCGTTCCAGACACCCAAAAGTATTAAACTAAAATATTTTTGCACATGGAATATACATGTCCCTACACAGAAAACAATGAGACATGAAGAATAAAATAATAATAACATGTCACTTACCTTTATTGAAGAGTTGTTGATGTGTGGAAGACGGGAGGAGGGGAGAGTATGGATGATTTGTTATTGTTTGGAAGGGGAATCCCCTTACCTGGAGTTTACCTGGAGAGAATTCCAGGGGTCAACGCCCCTGCGGCCCGCTCTGTGACCAGGCCTCATGTTGGACCAGAGCCTGATCAACCAGGCTGTTACTGCTGGCTGCATGCAGTCCAACGTACGAACCACAGCCGGCTGGTCAGGTACCGACTTTAGGTGCCTGTCCAGTGCCTGCTTGAAAACAGCCAGGGGTTTGTTGGTAATCCCCCTGATGTATGCTGGGAGGCAGTTGAGCAATCTTGGGCCCCTGACACTTATTGTGTTGTTCCTCAACGTGCTAGTGGCACCCTGCTTTTCATTGGGGGATGTTACATCGCCTGCCGAGTCTTTGCTTTCGAGGGAGTGATTCTCGTGTGCAAGTTTGGTACTAGTCCTCGAGAATTTTCCACGTGTATATAATAATGTATCTCTCCCGCCTGCGTTCTAGAGAGTACAGGTTTAGGAACTTCAAGTGTTCCCAGTAATTGAGGTGGTTTATCTCAGTTATGCGTGCCATGAAGGTTCTCTGCACATTTTCAAGGTCAGCAATTTCACCCGCCTTGAAAGGTGCAGTTAGTGTGCAGCAATATTCCAGCCTAGATAGAACAAGTGATCTGTAAAGTGTCAACATGGGCTTGGCATCCCTGGTTTTGAAGGTTCTCATTATCCATCCTGTCATTTTTCTAGCAGATGTGATGTGGTTGCTACGGTGTTATGGTCCTTGAAGGTGAGATCCTCTGACATGATCACTCCCAGGTCTTTGACATTAGTTTTTCGCTCTATTGTGTGGTTGGAATTAGTTTTGTACTCCGATGAGATTTTAATTTCCTCACGTTTTCCGTATCTGAGTAATTGAAATTTCTCATCATTGAACTTCATATTGTTTTCTGCAGCCCATTTAAAGATTTGGTTTATGTCTGCTTGGAGTCTTGCAGTGTCTTCAACGGTGGACACTGTCATACAGATTCGGGTGTCATCTGCAAAGGAAGACATGGCACTATGGCTGATATCCCTGTCTATGTCTGATATGAGGATGAGGAACAGGATGGGAGCGAGTACTGTGCCTTGTGGAATGGAGCTTTTCACCGTAGCCGCCTCAGACTTTACTCTGTTGACTACTACTATTTGTGTTAAGATAAGATAAGATTTCTTCGGATTATTAACCCCGGAGGGTTAGCCACCCAGGATAACCCAAGAAAGTCAGTGTGTCATCGAGGACTGTCTGTCTTATTTCCTTTGGGGTCCTTAATCTTGTCCCCCAGGATGCGACCCACACCAGTCGACTAACAACCCAGGTACCTATTTGCTGTTAGGTGAACATGACAACAGGTGTAAGGAAACACGTCGAAATGTTTCCACCCGCCGGGAATCGAACCCGGGCCCTCCATGTGTGAAGTGAGAGCTCAAGCCACCAGACCACCGGGCCACCCTGTTCTACTTGTTAGGAAATTATAGATCCATCTACCAACTTTTCCTGTTATTCCTTTATCACGCATTTTGTGTGCTATTATACCATGGTCACACTTATCAAAGGCTTTTGCAAAGTCTGTGTATATAACATCTGCATTCTGTTTGTCTTCTAGAGCATCCAGGACCTTGTCGTAGTGGTCCAGTAGTTGGGAAAGACAGGAGCGACCTGCTCTAAACCCATGCTGCCCTGGGTTGTGCAATTGATGGGTATCAAGATGAGTGGCGATCTTGCTTCTTAGAACCCTTTCAAAAAATTTTATGATATGGGACGTTAGCGCTATTGGTCTGTAGTTCTTTGCTTATTGCTTTACTGCCCCTTTGTGGAGGTGGCTATCTGTTGTTTTTAGTAACTGCGGGACGACCCCAGTGTCCATGCTCCCTCTCCATAGGATGTTAAAAGCACGTGATAGGCTTCTGCAGTTCTTGATGAACACGGAGTTCCATGAGTCTGGGCCTGGAGCGGAGTCATGGGCATGTCATTTGATGCCTTTTCGAAGCATTTGGTCAGGAGTGATGTCAGATAGGCATGCATCTGTCAAGTTCTGTGGCACTCTCTAAAAATATTTAGGTCTTCGATTTTCAGTCTGGTTAGCGGCTCGCTAAAAACCGAGTCATACTGGGACTTAAGTAACTCACTCATTTCCTTGCTGTCATCTGTGTAGGACCCATCCCGTTTAAGTAGGGGCCCAATACTGGTTGTTGTTCTCGACTTTGATTTTGCATAAGAAAAGAAACACTTTGGGTTTCTTTCAATTTAATTTATGGCTTTTAGTTCTTCCCGCGTTTCTTGATTCCTGTAAGATTCCTTTAGTTTTCTGGGGTTAGTTCCCTTCTTTGTTTTTTAATGCCACTAGGACCAGCTTGAGAGTCACTGGACCCCTGTCTCACAAAATAACTGTCCAGAGAGCTCTGTGTCTGGCGTCTCTTTAAAACTTTCTTAAAATGGGAAACCACATTGTCATTGTACATGTTGCCAACATGGCCTGCAACAGCTTTGTCAGGGTGAAGATCATCCATAAATCTTTGCACCTCAGTCCACTTTGCACAAATGTCCTTAAACTTTGAAGAAGGCACTGTCTTCCATCTCTCTTCCTCCTCCTCTGAAGCAATTTTCCGAGCTGTGGTCTGTTGCTGTTGCAGATGAAGCTCTTGCAAATCTTCCGTGGTTAGCTCTTCATTGTGGTCCTCCACCAACTCTTCCACATCTTCGTCACTAACCTCCAACCCCATGGACTTCCCCAGTGCCACAATTTTTTCCACAACAGGCACAGGGTCCTGAGGGTCAGCCCCAAACCCTTCAAAATCCCTCTCTGGGACACAGTCTGGCCACAATTTTTTCCAAGCAGGGTTCAAAGTCCTGGAGGTCACTTCCTTCCAAGCCTTCCCTACAAGGTTTATGCAATGGAGGATACTGAAGTGATCTTTCCAGAACTCTCTTAGGGTCAATTCAGTGTCCGAGGTTATGTCAAAGCATCTTTGAAACATTGCTTTGGTGTACAGTTTTTTGAAGTTTGCAATGACCTGCTGGTCCATGGGCTGGAGATGAGAAGTGGTATTAGGGTGCAAGAACTTCACTTTGATGAAACGAAATTCCTCCACAATTTGCCCTTCCAAGTCTCGAGGATGAGCAGGAGCATTGTCCATTATCAGGAGGCACTTGAGTTCCAATTTATTTTCCAGGAGGTATTTCTTCACACTGGGGCGCTGTATAACCCCTGTGGTTTAGCGCTTCTATTTGATTATAATAATAATTCACACTGGGGCCAAACACTTCATTGAACCAATCAAGGAAAATTTTCCTCGTGACCCATGCCTTACTGTTAGCCTTCCACATCACACACAAATTAGCCTTGGCAACACTGTATTTCTTGAACACTGGGATTTTCAGAGTAATACACGAGTAAACATAAGAGTTAGCCTGTCTTTCATAGGCTTGTGTCCTGGCAGTGCCTTTTCCTCCTGTGTAATGTAGGTCCTGTTTGGCATTTTTCTTCCAAAACAGGCCAGTTTCGTCACAATTGAACACTTGTTGGGGTTTGAATTGTTCAGCCTCTTTGTACCCCTTGAATTCCTGCACATATTTTTCAACCGCACATTTGTCAGTACTTGCTCCCTCACCATACCTTATCACACTGTGTATGCCACTACGCTTCTTAAATCTGTCAAACCAGCCTTTGTTGGCTTTAAATTCACTCACTTCAGCACTCGTTGCAGGCATTTTCTTGACGAGATCATGCAACTGCCTTGCTTTTTCACATATTTTCGCCTGCGTAACACTATCTCCTGCAATTTTTTTCTCGGTGATCCACACTAACAACAAAGTCTCCACATCTTCCAGTATTTGCGATCTCTGTTTTGTGACCATACTTGCACCTTTCGCAACAACATCTTCCTTGATTTCATTTCTCTTGGCCACGATTGAAGCGATGGTTGTATGGGCTTTGCCAATACAGCCTGGCCAGCTCGGCGACACGTAATATACTTTCATATTGTGCAATGATCCCTTTTTTTTCAGTTCTACCGTGTTTCTGACCTTCTTTACCACAGGCTGGCACTAGGAGCTTTGATATTTATTTGCCAAATATCTTAAACTGATGAAAAAGGCGAGACAATTTTTCAGTGTTGGAGAAGCACGATATACCTCTCAGCAATATTACTGCAGTGGCTGCTGATGGTGCACCAGCAGTGGCTGCTGATGGTGTACCAGCAGTGGTTGGCTGCTACAGAGGATTTGCCATTTTATTTAAGGAAAAGGTATTTGATGTACGTACTGTTCACTATATATTACAGAGACACCATCTGGTAGCCAAGAAACAGAGGTGAGCTGCATGACGCTTTGCAAGTGTGTATCAGATCAATTAATAAAATCAAAGCACGTACACTTGACATGGGATTGTTGGCAAAACTATGTGAAAAGAATGATGAAACTTTGAACCAATTACACTGGTCAACAATTTTTGAAAAGTTGTATGCTTCTTAAATGAGATTAGTTAATTCTTATGTATTTTCATGTCCCGAGTCCAAATATCACCTTGAAAAATGCTTATTGGCTATAGGCTTAAAGATACGAGACATGTAATATTTGATTATTTTATTACAACGTACAATATGTGTCAGAATGTTTTAAACTCTAATCCGTACCTACTCTCTGCCTTTTTGCTTGACGTTTATAGTGGGCTAAAGAAACATCTCTTACCAATGTCCAGCAATAGTCTGCAAGCATTCTTGTGCCCCATTTGCAGTGGTACCATTTTTCCATGGTTGAAATATGTTGGTGAAACCTTTCACCATGTTCGTCACTAACTGCCCCACAGTTCGCTGGAAAAAAGTCTCAATGTGAGTCCAAAAAGTGGATTTTAAGTGACATGTTACATCCCATGTTCTTGTAAGCCTTGATGAGGTTTTTCTACCAATTCTTCATAGTTGCCTTCCCTTCTGTTTCCGAGAAATCCCTTCGCCACTAACTTGAATGCTTCCCAAGCAGCTTTCTCCTCCCCTTGAAGGTCTGATTCAAAGTCACCATCTTTAAGAAGCTCTCGAGTCTGAGGACCAATGAAGACTCTCTCTCATCTTAACGTCATTCAGTGAGGAGAATTTTGATGTTAAATACTTGCATCCTTGACCGGATTTGTCCATAGTCCATAGTTTTTCATGAGCCCCAGTTCTATGTGTAGTGGTGGTAGGAAAATTTTGTTTGGTTCAATGAGAGGTGGATGTTGAACATTTTTCATCCCAGGCTCCAATGATTGACGTGGTGGCCAGTCTCTCCTGATGTAGTGAGAACCTCTTGCACGGCTGTCCCATTCACATAGAAAGCAGCAGTACTTGGTGTATCCTCCCTGCAAGCCCATCACAAGAGCAACAACCTTTAAGTCACCACAGCACAACCACCTTGTATGACTGCTGTAACAATAATGAAGGTCAGTGAGACTGTGAGTGTGGTAAGAAACACACTGCCACAAGCCTGTTGCAACCTGTTGTGACACGTAGGTCTATATTGAAAAGTAGAGCTAACAAACAATTTTAACCATGATATTCATTATCAGTGACCTAAAATTAGTTGGAAATTGCTACTCTGGTCTCTGAAACATTTTGGCTGTTGACCAGTGTCACTTTCGCACACTGAGGTAAGGTGACTGTCTAGACTTGTAGACTTATATTACTCAACTGTGCAGTTTCTAAAAGATGTAAACCCATCACTGTGTGAAGAATTAAATAAGTATAAGAATTATCTGTTCTATTTGGCAGACCAATGTATATTCAAAATTTAATGAATACAGAAACGCCTGCAAGGTAAAGATGTTACGATTATTCGGGCCAGAATAATTCTAGTAGGCTTCCATGTCAAAATAGGTCTATTTAAAGCTTCACTGGCACAAAGAGGTTTTCAGTACTTTTAAAATTTACGGAAGAAAGTGAAAACATATCAAATGGTGACCTGGAGATATACACAACACACCTTGACAAGTTGAAGGAAGACTTTAAACTACGCCTTGAAGACCTGAAGAAAATGCTCGTGCCTGTCTGGATTCTTACACCATTTGATTTGGAAATACAAAATCCAGACATTGACTCTCAATTACATGAATAACTCATTGATATGACTATGGATCTCGAAGCAAAAGAATTGTTCAGAAGTAAAAGCTTCAGCGACTATTGGAGCAATGTAAATACTGTTACTTAATACCCCCGGCTTCGTGCAGTGGTCAAGGCATTTTTACCTGTTTTCCTAAGTTCGTACGCTATTGAAGCTGGTTTTAGCCAGTCAAAAGCAATTCTAACTAAGCAGAGGAACAGACTGAACCTGGAAGAGGGTTGTGACTTACGACTAAAACTCACCAGTCTCTAACCAAATACCAGAGCCCTTGTTGACACTTATCAGATGCATTCTTTCCATTAATGAGAGCAACAGTTTCAGTAAAAAAGGGTATGTTAAATCTTATAGTTTTCATAATTTAAATATTACCTATCTTTTATGAAGTCGTTATTATTATATATAATTATTCGCCATGAGAAGTGGAACAGAATTCTTCCTCCGTGAGTCAAGCGTGTCGTAAGAAGCGACTAAAATGCCGGGAGCAAGGGGCTAGTAACCTCTTCTCCTGTATATATTACTAAATTTAAAAGGAGAAACTTTCGTGTTTCATTTGGGCCACCCTGCCTCGGTGGGATACGGCCGGTTTGTTGAAAGAAGAATTATTATTTGCAGTACTATTAGTTAAAAATTCTATTTATTAAATTGTTTTCATATAATGAATGCTTGGGGGTCGATGAACCATGTAAAAGTTCATGAAGGGTCGATGAACTTTTTTTTTTTTTCATTTATTTATTTATTTAAGACATTACATATATTAGATATACACAACCGAGCAACTGCTCGAAATATATCACAAAATGGAGACAACTTCCTGACAGTTCTGGTGTACCAGAACCTCCTAATTGACATTATAATAGTATTTACACAGTACACAATAAATAACAAGGAAGAACTTTCCATACCTCCTACTGGAGTGTACAGACAGTGCCTACGATATATCTAAGAATCCGTCATAACCACATTATATGGCCTGCTTAATAAAATATCACAAGAATTCACCAGCTATACACTGACAAAATAAGTATTTCCCCCGGCAAACCACTTAAGTTTTATGTAATCTCACAAATCTTTTACTCATACATTACAGTATAAACATTTGTAATTCCACCTTATTCATTACTTTCCTCATCGTGTGTAACCTGCAATGAATTCCAACACTTGACACAATATAGAATAATTACAAACATGAATACAGCCTTTTCCTAATGAGAACCTGAAATTCTCTACCATGGTTTTATACAACTGCAATACATTTTTGAGAATCCTAACACTGACTACTGTCTGTTTGGACAGTATATTTTCCCATGTCTTCCACCACCTCCACACATATTGTTAACAGTGGTAACACACCTAATAATAATATAATATAATATAATATTTTTATTTCAATGCATGATACAAGTGTACATTGTTATTGGTAGTTACAATTATAAAACTGTATTGCAAGGAGAGCCACTGGCATGCCATGGCATTAGGGGCAGCTTATTCTAAAGACTTATTCACTAAAGACTTAATGCTAGAGAAATTGATTGGGTTAATTCTAGTTCTGTATTATTTAATATTTCAATCTGATTATACATACAAGAAAAAGACAATACAAGAGAAATTGGTTGAGTTTAGTCTAGTTGTATATTTTAATTCAAGTTACAATATGTTGATGCTATACTAGTATAATAACAGTACTAGAAAATTTATTGAGTTTCTTCTAGTTATATATTTTATTTCAATTTAACAAAATGATAATACTATAATATTTTAAATGAACAGTATGATGATATGATATTGCAACAAGTGTTAAGGAGGATGACATGTAAAATTGAGATTATCTTAAGTAAAATAACATTGGGTTTGAAAGTTTGTTACAGTATGAGTATTTAGTATAGTGTGAGTAGGTGATTTTTGAGAAGAGTCTTGAATTGATTTTCGGACAAGGTTAACTTAATATTTACTGGTAATGAATTCCAGATTCTGGGGCCCTTTATGTGCATAGAATTTTTACATTGGTTAGTATGGACTCGGGGTATGTCAAATAGTGATCTGTGTCTTGTGTCATGGTCTGGGACCTATTAAAGTTGTTGAGGAGAATTTTGAGCGGAGGGTTGATATTAGCATATAGAGTTTTATGTATGTAGATGGCACATGAATAGGTATGAATATTTTTACGGTGAGTAGTTTTAATGTTCTGAATATAGGTGGAGTATGTTGTCTAGAGGGAATTTGTTATCATCCTGACTGCAGCCTTTTGCTGGGTTATGAGTGGTCTAAGGTGATTTAATGTTGTTGAGCCCCATGCACTGATTCCATAGGTGAGATAAGGGTAGATAAGAGAATGATATAGTGCAATGAGAGCTGGTTGTGGCACATGATAGCGTATCTTAGATAATATACCTACTGTCTTTGAGATTTTCTTAGAAATTTGTTGTATATGAGTTTGGAATTTAAGACTACTGTCAAGGTGGATTCCTAGGAATTTTCCTCTTTGAGTCTTGTGATAGGTGCACCATTTAGTGTTATGTTAAGTGGAACATTTGTAGCTTTGTTTCCAAACTGAATGAAGTAGGTCTTGTCAGTATTGAGAGTAAGTTTATTTGTCGTCATCCATGTTGTTATTTTCTGTAATTCGGCATTAACTGTGTTGGCTAGTATGACTGGATTTGGGTGAGAGAGGACATATGTTGTGTCATCTGCAAATAGAATGGGTTTGAGTAGTTGTGATGCATTCGGTAGGTCGTTTATGTAAATGAGAAATAAGAGTGGCCCCAGGACACTACCTTGAGGACACCGACTGTAATTTGTCGTGTGGAAGAGTTCACTCCATTTGTGTACACATACTGGCTTCTGTTGCTAAGGTACGACTTTAGGTAATTGAGGGGTGCCCCTAATACCATAGTGCGCTAATTTTGTGAGCAATAAATCATGGTCGACTGTATCAAATGCTTTGGTAGGTCTATAAAGATTCCCAGCGGAACTTCTTCTTCTCAAGTGCGGTGTATATTAACTCTAACATGTGTGTTATAGCATCGTTTGTGCTCTTGTTAGTCCTGAATCCAAATTGACAGGGGTTTAGTACATTGTGTGAGACGAGGAAGGAATAGATCTGTTTATGAATTAATTTTTCGAAGAATTTAGAAAGCAGTGGTAAATTTGAGATTGGTCTATAATTGTTCAAGTCACTTTGGTCACCTCCTTTGTGGATCGGGGTGACCCTAGCTATTTTGAGAATTGATTATACCGAAACTTACACATGTACAAGGAACCCCCCCTTCCATACCTATCCTAATACATACATAATGCCTTATAGCATAGCTGCATCCAATGATACACATTATACAACATCTTGATGCTATTAAAGTCAGCATGTGCTTGATGAAACTCACCATCATAAACATCTGTTCCAGCAATTTCTCGCTACTGTATCTTTGACTCAATGTTTGACACAATATGCATAAACATCTCCTATGGTAAGTCCCTCTTGGCATCCTGTTACATGCATATATAACTCTTAGAACCTAATATAAGTTAATACCAGACTCCACTACTTGAAATATCACTTATTGAAAACACATCTTTGCCAGGCTTGGCACATGACCTTGACCATGAGTGCATTCCTCCTCAGACACCATATAAAGTAGAACCAGATCAAAAGGGAAGCCCCCAAAACAATGCCCCTGACATAACCCCCCACCCCCCTTCCCTTGCCCTGCATCCTCCACCCTACACCCTCCCACCTTCCTCTTCCGTCACAATCCTATGTCCAAGTCATCTGTCCAAAGTTAAAGTCAACCGTCTCCCTTGACCCCCCCCCCTTTCCAGATACCCTTTCGCACCTACCAACACTTAACTCCTAACACTTACCGCCTGCAACCCCTCACCAAAGAGAATCTAGCCCTCTCTCCTTATCACCTTAAAAGCAGCAGCTTTTCAACAGTCATCTCCCTGTACTCCACCGGAAAACTTTTAACCCAATCTCTCCCATAAATCCCTTCATTCTTACGCGCCGTGCGATAAAAACTCGCCGCCATGGCCCTTATCCTGACACCTCCTTCACACTCCCTCATAACCCATGACAAGTGAATATATTCAGCAGCCAAATACCTAATCGCCCTAATTACCTCTTTGCCTACACCTCCTATGTCCAAATTTAACACCCTCAGCGTGATCAAACCCCCTCCCCCCATCAGTCGGATTACTTGTCCAAACCATGACCTCACGCCTCCTAGTTCCTCACAGAAATAGATTGCGTGGTAAGCAGTCTCACGTTCCCCACATCTCTCACACAACACTGCTCGCGAAGCGAGTATCCCATGCAGAAACCGAAATACTGTGACACGTGTTTGCGGCACCAAACGCAATTTCACCAAACCTCTCCATACATTCCGCCAATTATACATTGGGAACACTTCCTCTCCTCTCACCGGCCTAGATCCCCCCGCCCCTCTCCTTCCTTCCTTCCATCCCAACCGTGCCGTGGAAGGTTCCCGAGCAACAAGCATCTCTCGCGTAATGTCCTCACACCAACGTAAATCCTTCCCTCCCCACCATCTACGTACTTCTGACGTGACTTTTCCAATCCTACATCCTTTCACACCCGCTTCCCCCAGATACCTCTGTTTCACATACATACCTATTGCCATCTGCTTTACCGGCAATAAACCCATTCCACCTTCACGCTGTGACATCATGACCGTCTCTTTCGATAACCAATGTCTTCCAAAACCCCAAACATACCTTAACACTCTCGTTTGCAAAGCCACCACCTCCTTGTCCACCAAGGGATATATTGCCGCTACAAACCACAGTTTACTGTAAATTAAGGAATTGATAACCACCACCCTTTGCAATAACGTTACATCCCCTGGTTTCCAACCTTGCATTCTTCGCATCGCCGTCCCCACCACCGCCCCTGTATTTTCTTCTCTTGCCCTACCAAAGTCATCACAAAATATGACACCACATATTTTAATCACATCGACTATCTTCCATCTATATTTTAACCCCAATTCCCCTCCTACCCATGTACCTACTTCCAACAACTTGGACTTAACTTTATTAACCCTTAACCTAGTCGTCCTACCAAACACTCCTATTATGTTGCCAACATTCCTCAAGCCCTCATCGTTTCCTACGAGGATCGTTGTATCGTCCACATATCCAGTTATTCCTGTTTCACTATCAGACCCCGTTTCCCCGCCCCTTACTCCCTCCCTCACTAAACCATAAAAGGGGTCCTGCACACAAGCGAACAGGAGCTGCGACAAGGGACAACCCTGTCGCAATCCTCTGCCCATACTTACCTCCCTTCTGATCCTACCATTCACCTGTATACGCACACATGCCTTTTCATACATCGTAGCTATCCATCTAATCGTTTTCTCACTAAAACCTTGCTTTCCCATAATCTTGTACAGCACATCACGTTCCACACTGTAATATGCACCTTGCCAATCAACCGCAAGTATGCCCCCCCATGATGTCTTTTCTAAAAACTCTCTTATCCTACAATGACTCATTCGAACACTTCTTCCTGGTATCCCACATTGACCCTCATCAATCACCCTCCCGAGAACCTTTTTTATCCTATTACCTAAAATTCGCGCAAAAATCTTGTAATCGGCGCATAAAAGGGTAATCACATGATAATTTTGTATTGTGTCCGCATCCCCGCCCTTAGGCACTAGCACCACAACACCAATATTCTGGTCTCCACCCATACTTCCCTCATCTTTCATCCCATTAAAGACCCTTGTGAGGCACTCACGCAATACATTCCAGTGTCTTATATAAAAATCACTTGGGATGCCGTCTATCCTCGGGGCCTTCTTTACCTTCATCCCCTGAATGGCCTCCCCCACCTCCTCCTCTGTAATAGCCCCATCCATACACATTCTATCACCCTCCTCTATTCTATTACTTATACCCCCTAGAATTGCCTCCCTATCCCCTTCATCCTCCTGCCCTTTCGACCAATATTTCTGAAACCACTCATCAACATAACAGCCTATACTCTCAGTCGACCCTAACCTTTGTCCCTCCTCATATGCCCCGAAACCCTCATGCACTTTCATTGATAAAATCGTCATCCCAACCCTACGTTTTTGAAAGGCCCTTAAGACAGTGACAGACGGCCTATTCCCCCAAAGCACCTCGTCTACCTTCCTTTAATACATAGCGCCTGAAACCTATCATTCTGTATATCCCTAACTGTTGCCTATCCCACCACCTCCTGCTGATAATTCAGCCCTTTCATTATAAACCATTAACTGACTTTCTAGATATCGCTGTAACCATATTTCAAGTGACCATCAATTTTTGCCTCCTCTTATAAAAGTCCCTGATCCCCTGCTTCGCCTGCCTATACCACCACCTAGTTATATCCTGCTCCCGCTTCCCTTCCTCTATAACCCATCCCACCACTCTTCGAAACGCTCACCTGTATCACCGCCTTCCAGAAGCTGCACATTCAATTTCCAGTAACTAGGATACGTAGTTACCGCTCCATTCCATCCCACATCCGCCAATACACCCCTATGATCAGAAATACCCACATCTAAACACTGCACTCACACCACATTCACCGCACTCGTTACATACATTCTATCCAGTCTTGGAGCGTATCCCCTTCTAACAAAAGTATATTCCACCTTCCAATTATCCCCCTGCACTACATCCACCAAACTAACTGCCCTTAGAACATCCCTTAAAATTCCAAGATCACAACCAGCCCCTCGAGGTTCCACATCCTTTCCACGAATTACGCAATTCCAATTCCCTCCAACCAAAGATACTACAGGTAAACAATGCATATAATAAATCAAAATCTCCTTGACAAAATCCTCTTTGATCCTCTTACATGCCACAGCCGGCATGTATACCCCAATAAAACAAACATTAATGCAACCCCAAATCCTCTCAACCCTCACCACTCGCCCCTCCCTTCCTCCCATCACCGCAAGCTGAAAGGGCTAGATTCACGTATTTCCACAGCAACCCCACTCTTGAAATTCTCCGAACTACCTGCCAATACCTGATACCCCTTTAATTGTAAGTCATTCCCACACCTATAATTATGCTCCTGTATGAAAATTACATCCACTCTCAATCTCTTTAATGTGACCTCCAGTCACTTCCGTTTGACCTCATTTTTGAGGCCATTCACATTTACCGTAAGGCCCCTGAAAACGGCAATGGGGGCTTCCCTCTATGCTTCTGCAATTTTTGAACATTTACCTGGACTATACCAACCTTGATTTCTTTATCACCATTATCAATGACATCTGATTTTTCTCCTGTCTTGTCAATAAGCCTTTTTCCCTCAATCCCCCCCATCCTACTCCTGCCACCTCCTTTCCCACCCTTAGCAACCTCTACCCAAGTTTTTTTTACCCTTTGAGCTGGGGTAAGGACATCATCCTCCCCTGCTCCACTAGGACGTTTCCGTGAGATCTTCACGGCTTGCTTGTCACCACCCTTATCCTTCGGAGGTTGATGCACCTCCACATTTATCACCTCATCCGACAGCTGACCCCCTCCCGTTTCCCCAAGCATATCATGTGCTTCTCTACAGACAATAGAATTTACCTCCACCATACCCTCACTTCTCACAACACTGGCACTCTCTCCATTCTGGGTGGACAAAGCACCCAAAGGACTATGCAACAAATCCTGCAAGTCGCCTATCAAAGGATCCTCTAGACCCATTGCCAAGTTCATTACATCATGACTCTCATCACTTGCAGATTCATGTGACCCTACCACCTCTGTGGGTAAAGTACACACCCTGTCCATTTCACTGTGCAAAGGTTTGCGACAAGGTTAGTTCCACAACTCAGGGGTCTGTCTTATGAAGAAAGATTGAGGGAAATAGGACTAACAACACTGGAGGAAAGAAGGGTCAGAGGAGACATGATAACGACATACAAAATACTGCGGGGAATTGACAAGGTAGATAGTGACAGGTTGTTTCAGAGAGGGAACACAGAAACAAGGGGACACAACTGGAAGCTGAAGACTCAGATGAGTCAAAGGGATGTCAGGAAACATTTCTTCAGCCACAGAGTAGTCAGGAAGTGGAATGGACTAGAGAAAGATATAGTGGAGGCAGGAACCATACATAGTTTTAAGACAAGGTATGATAAAGCTCATGGAGCAGGGAGAGCAGAGACCCAGTAGCAGACAGCGAAGAGGCGGGGTAAGGAGCTGAGTCTCGACCCCTGCAGCCGCAATTAGGTGAGTACAATTAGGTGAGTACTGTCCACCTCGTCACTCCACCTGCCTGTTGATACCATGCCTACGTCCTGTCGCTGCCTCTCCATTTCGTCAGCCTTCCTGTCACCCTCAGAGCCATTATACCATTCCCGATGGATGCATTGATTGCAGTCTTTTGCCATATGTCCTGTTGACCCACATATGCGACACGTCCGGACCTGACCTGCATAGGTCACATAGACCTGCGTCCGGAATTCTTCTAGGAAGACATATGAAGGAATCTGATTCCGCAAGGTCATTTTGAGGCTATAGGAACCTTCAAGAAAACCGGCATATGTACCTGTAGACCAGCGTCCCATAGAAGCTTCGTGTATCACACCGTATTTTGCAAAAGTGTCCCTGATGTCCTGTTCCTATGCTTCAAAAGGTACGTTACGAAGACGTACCCAAGAATAATATCTTGATACATCTCTTAGAATGACATCCACAGCCGGTGTAATCTCCATTCGGCGCTCCTGATAACGTTCCACCACTCTGTCGTACACACCGCCGACAGGAACTTAACAAAGATTCGTGACACTCCATTCATTGAAATCCCGTATAATTCTTGATTCTGGATTCCATATGCATCTCTGACAATACTGGGTAGCAAAATATCCACATTACTTTGCGTTATAGCCCCCTTCACAATGTCCAAACAGACTGTATTAATTCGCCTCTTACACCGTTCCTCCATCTTGTGAAAATCAGGTGTTTTCACAAGCTACTGCCAGGGACCTGCGCAGAACACCCTCTCAGTATGAGAGCTGAGCAGGAATGATCAATGAACTGAAGAGTTCGGGGACCCCTGGACTATTAGAGAGTACTTAGGTTAGGTTAGGTAAGGTTCGTCAGGAAACAGGAAAAGTGTTTTCCGACGCGGGTCTTAGTCAAATGATGACCCGCCGTTGGAGCTTTTAGTCATCTGACCGAGGCCTTCCACTGGCTTACCGGTCCACCCCTTTAAAAATTATGGTCAGTTATAACCATTTAGTTTACTTAGAGAGTACTTGCCAGTCAACTTCTGTACCTTTTTCGAGACTGCACACGTAGTAGTGGTAGTGACAGTCAATAAGGTCGTCAATAAGTACATTTTGCTACACTTATACCACGACGGACAAGTGCTCTTGTCTGTTTACAAGCTAGGAATTTTGTTTGCATTTACTGGGATCACTAAATCAGTATGGGTCATACAGTGCCTGGAGTAATGGGAGGCATTAAGGTTCAATCCAAGGAAGGGAAGCACAGGTGTGATTCACTGGATCAATAGCCCCTCACCGGCTTGCAAGCTATGAACCAGTCCATTAGACATCACTCGATGAGAGACGCGGCCCGCTTGACCACAAGCCGGGCTGAACTGTCAAGCTTTATGTGTTATTGTTCCACCAGGGTGTGCCTTTTTATTAAGAGTCAGGAAAATACTGTTTTAATAGCCTTGACTTTGTTGTATTTATTCACAACGGTTTACCGCCACTTTAGCAATAGATGCTGAAACACAAGAACTTTGCAAATAAGAAAGGCAAAGTTAATTAAATAATTTTGCATGGGTCATTCAGTCTTGCCTTGAACTAATAGTAAGATCAACCTGAAACATTGGCTTTAATGAAATAGTTGGTCTATCGAATGAAAAACAAAAACTTTGTTAAACATAGCAAAGGGCCATTGTTTGGTTGACAATACAATCGGAATACATTATAATCTTGGAACGGTCGAAAACAGAACTTTATACATTATGAAATGAAAAATATTCTTCTTTATATTCATTTTATTCAAATGTGTACATTTCATGTATTGTTTACTAAACAGTAGAGTGTAGCTGCTTAACCTCACATAAATGCCAGCACAATTTAAGAACTCATTTGAAATTCAGTGATTTAAAGAAGCTTTTGCTTATTACCAGTTTAATATTGTATATAACTGTTAGAAATATTATAATAATAGTTGATGAGTAAGACACATGAGCAACAGTTGGGTATATAATAATATTTGACAATGCTCTGAAAAGATAACCTACACAGAGCGCTCACACCTGACGATCATAGCTTATCAGGATCTAAGCCTTATAAATTATGGTTAGACTGACAGCACTACCTTAATAAATGTTGGAGAAGCGAGCATAATAGTGAGGCAGTCAAAATAACCGCATTTCTGTCCCCAAATACTGAGGCTGCTCCATCTGTCTCATCCACTATTTCATTCTCTGCATTAATATCACTTTTCATTGTTCCATCTTCCTTCTCCAGCTCAGGTACATTCTCAGTTACCAAACTTTGTCTTTCAATGTATTTGTTGACACATTCCTCCACGATATTCAAGGGTCCCGTACAGAGTAGTAATACGTCGTGGAAGTCTGGTAGACTGAACAACTCACCAAGGACATTCTGAGCTTTTTGTCTCAGTTCTTTTATTTTCATTTCACCAATCTTGTAGGAACATGCTTGTCCTGGCCATGTGAGGTAGCGTTTAATCTGAAGCTGTAAGACAAATATTCTGTGGTTATCATTTTCATTTCTGATTGATGGAGTTGTAATAGAGGGAATTCTTGGGTGTTGGCAAAAGGTGTGGCATTAAAAGATAAAGAATCTAACACAAAGTGGGAGTTGTCACAGTTGCTCTTTGCTGATGACACTGTGCTTTTGGGAGATTCTGAAGAGAAGTTGCAGAGGTTGGTGGATGAGTTTTGTAGGGTATGTAAAAGAAGAAAATTAAAAGAGAATATAGGAAAGAGTAAGGTGATGAGGATAACAGAAAAAATAGGTAACGAAAGATTGAATATCAGATTGGAGCGAGAGAGTATTGAGGAGGTGAATGTATACAGATATTTGGGAGTGGACATGTCAGCAGATGGGTCTTTGAAGAAGACTAGTGGTGCACTGAGGAGTTTGTGGAAACAAAGAACTTTATCCATGGAAACAAAGAGGGAAATGTATGAAAGTATAGTTATACCAATGCTCTTATATGGGTGTGAAGCATGGGTGATGAATGTTGCAACAAGGAGAAGGCTGGAGGCAGTGGAGATGTCATGTCTGAGGGCAATGTGTGGTGTGAATGTAATGCAAAGAATCCATAGTTTGGAGATTAGAGGTGTGGGATTACTAAAACTATTATCCAGAGGGCTGAGGAGTTATTGGGGTGATTCGGCAACACAGTGATGGAGTGAATGATGATGAAAGTTTTTCTTTTTTGGGGGGTAGCCACCCTACTTTGGGGGAAACGGCCGATGTGTTAATAAAAAAACTAAAAAAAAAATAGCGATTTTTTTAATAAAGAAAATACTGCTTTCTGCAGGAAGATAAGCGCTACAAGGAGACAAGACTTTATTGCCGACAATAAGAAGGGCGTGCCTATTATGGGCCAGTAGGCCTGCTGCAGTGTTCCTCCATTCTTATGTTCTTATGAAAGAAAATGAGAAAACCACAAGTAAGGTCAAGGCAGTGGGAGGTGAATTTTCGACCAAAGGCAAGTTGTGTTCTGAGGTTTATAATATTTGACAATGTACCGAGAGAGTCAAGTCTGAACAAAAAACAATGTCGGGGCTAAGCTCGAATAGACTCGACTCATGAAATCGTAATGACACGATTGCAAATAAACCATACCACAGGTGGAGTTAGAACCCGCAATCAGTCTTAAAACTCCAGACTGACATGCTAGGCCAGCTAGCTTCATTAAGATTCATCCAACTAGGTATATTTATACACCATAGGAAGGTTATCATAGGCACCACTGTGTCCACAAAGGCTCGAATAGGGAAAGATAATCAGTGTGAAACTATACAATGCATTATGAACGTGTCAAAAATTTATGATACACGTTAGTTGTGTTTGACACGTTAGTTGCCGTGTTAGACAAACTTAAGAACTTATGGGAAAAATAGAGTTACGTTCCTTGGAGCCCCCAAAAAGCCAAACAACTTTTTTTTAGACCTCCAGATCTTACAAAAATAAAAGGAATATGTAATTGTAGTTCATTGTTGTGATGTATTATGTTGTATTTACTGCTTAAGACTACAAATGCAACAAAAACAATAGTATTTCTTACCTTAAATTGTGGGTGCCGGTGTTTGTCAATGACTGTGAAGAGAGTGAAGAGTTATGCTGTGGCCCTACTGGGCTGAGGTGGATGGTAGAGGTTCTGGTACTGAAGTCGATGGTTGTACTGGAGTGTGCATAAATTCTGTAATGGATTTCTGTTCTATTTTACCCTGCAGTACATTATACAAATGACAGTAAGGTATCAGCTGCTCGAGACAGTTTCAGGGTCCTCATCAGTGAAAAAGTCTAACTTTAAGTCAGTCAGTCAATCAAGTCAGTAAGTTATTCAGTCAAGTCAGTCAGTAAGTTATTAAGTCAAGTCAGTAAGTCATTCAGTCAAGTCAGTAAGTCATTCAGTCAAGTCAGTAAGTCATTCAGTCAAGTCAGTAAGTCATTCAGTCAAGTCAGTAAGTCATTCAGTCAAATCAGTAAATCAGTCAAGTTAGTAAGTTATTCAGTCAAGTCATTAAGTCATTCAGTCAAGTCAGTAAGTCATTCAGTCAAGTCGGTAAGTCATTCAGTCAAGTCAGTAAGTCATTCAGTAAGTCATTCAGTCAAGTCAGTAAGTCATTCAGTCAAATCAGTAAGTCAGTCAAGTTAGTAAGTTATTCAGCCAAGTCATTAAGTCAGTCAGTCAAAGTCAGTAAGTTATTCACTCAAGTCAGTCACTCAAGTCAGGATTGTGGTGGGGTGGGGGTGGCTTGGGGTGGCTGTTGGTATTCCCCGTTGACTCAATGGTGTAACCAGGCGACCACGCGCTCATCAAAATGTTTTCCCTCCCGCAACCGTGTTAATTTTACACATGTTAAACAAAACTATGCCGCAATTCTTCAATTGTGCTATAGCCAAAACGTGCAAGACAAAACCGTGTTAAACGACGGTCTACTGTATATCAATTGCAGCTCGACAGAAATTCAGTCATATGGGAATGACACCTGGATAAACTGTGAAAATAACTGACTGACGAACGTGTCAGTCATCTTGCCATTTGCCAATTATCGTTAAAATCACCTTGATGCAATATAACTTTTCTTCTCCAAACTGCACTGCCTATTTTAACTTCCTAATAATAATGCATTAACAGGTCCTAATCTTTTATTATGACATTTACCCAGCAGGGTTCTGTTTTTGCCACTTAATTAAGAGTTTTTCCTAAGCACTACATTTGTTCTGCTTATATACGTTACCTTTCCATAGATACTGTTAACACTTTCATCCCTATTTTTAGTCTCCAAATTACCTTTTCCTTGACTCACGAAATCGTAATGACACGATTGCAAACAAACCATACCACGGGCAAGGATTGAACTCGTGGCGAGTGAGTCGTAAAACTAGGCCAGCTGGCTACAATAAGATTCATCCAACTAAGTATATTTATACACTATAGAAAGGTTAGCACAGGTCCCACTGACCACAAATGCAAGTATTTACAAATGAATTTCCCGCCAGCATGGCCGTGACGAACTCTAGCTCTAGTTC
This sequence comes from Cherax destructor, assembly GCA_009830355.1. Classification (NCBI taxonomy): domain Eukaryota; kingdom Metazoa; phylum Arthropoda; class Malacostraca; order Decapoda; family Parastacidae; genus Cherax; species Cherax destructor. Next base: position 128,186 of record WNWK01001038.1, on the reverse strand, counting down.
CCTCAAAGCCGTCATCATGACTCACTCGAAACGGTTCAATCCCCGCCCGTGGTATTTTTTTTCCCCCTTGCGTTATTTACCTGTATGCCTTCTTCAGACGCTGCAGTGTGATCTTGGAGGAAAGCAACAGCACGGTCATGTGACCAGCCCAAGGCGTGCATCCCTGTGTCTACCACAAGACGGCTGGCTCGAATCAGTTCGTAGGAGTACCTCCCCAGTCTGATCAGCCATGAAAGACAATAAAATAAGTAATTATCCTCCTCTTCAATATATATATATATATATATATATATATATATATATATATATATATATATATATATATATATATATATATATATATATAGATTTTTCCTACGACAGTTTTAGTTTTCAAAATGAAAGAAATATTTTAAATCTTTATAAACAAATAATTACTGCAAAACTTGGAATACTGTTACAAACGAGTTCTTGAATTATATATAAAAGTCTTTGACGAACAGCAGACAGGAAGTGACTTGTTGTTCTGATTTATTATTATTATAATCAAAGCTCTAAACTGACAAGGGTCATACAATGCTGCGGGGTAGTAAGTAGAGTAGAGGTTACAATCTGCTAGTTTGAGAGGGGATCGAAGGTGAGGTAAGAAAAGGGATGGAAGGGACTCTAAGGGCTGTGTGTCAAAGTTCGTATAATAAGTCAGTTGCCGACAAAAAGTCAAAAAGTGCTTGGGAGTCAAAGGTAGGATCGTCTGCAAGTAGAGAAGATAAAGTAAGAGTGGTAGGGCGGCGGCGTTGGAGGTAAATCCTGCGAGCTCGCTGGTAAATCGGGCAATCGACAACTAAGCGAAGAACCGAAATAGGGACCTGACAATCCTCACAGAGAGCAACAGGGCGTCTGTCCATGAGATATCCATGGGTAAGGCGTTTATGACCAATGCAGAGCCGGCAGTCTCCCGAGAATGGCAATGGTGGCAGAAAGATGGCCACAAACTTAAAAGAGGTTAAATTGAGCGTAATTTGTTACGGCATATTCCCGTCCACCGTTGTTGCCAACGGCTGCGGAGATGGGCAGAGATGACTGGAAAATAGTCCCTGTACGGAATACCCCTATAAGAAACCGGGAGAGCATGCACTGCTGACTGCGCAGTAGCATCCACCTGCTCATTGATCGGCACGCCAACGTAACCAGAGACCCAGCAGAAAACGGCATCTTTATTCTTGCTATGAGACGCAACCATTGTTGAATACGGAGGACTAATGGATGAGGGGAGTCGAATTGTTTAATGGCTTGTAAAGCACTGAGGGAATCTGAAATGATCACAAACGTCGAAGGAAACATATATGTCATACGAAGAAGTGCTATGAGGATGGCATTGAACTCAGCAGTAAAGACACTAGCTGAGTCCAACAAGTGGCCTCGGACAACTTCATAAGGGAATACTGCTGCGAACCCAACATCATCAGAAGATTTAGAGCCATCTGTATACACAGCAATGGCATGAGCATGTGACCGGAAGTGCTCGAGAAAAAGAGAGCGAGTAGCAGGCGTAGGTAAGAAAGCTTAGGCGCACAGTAGTGGGGGGTAACAGACATGAATCGTCGGAATTTCCCAAGGGGGAAGAAAAATGGCAGATGCTAAATGAATGTACAAGGGGGGCAACTGGAGGGAAGACCGGAATGTGTGAAGGCGAAGAGAAAACGGTCGGAGTAGGCAGGGGCGTCGAACAAACAATGGGTTCCTACTAATGTCGGAGACCAACCTATACGTGGAAGGAACATGGAGATTATGAGCGCGGACAAAATAATGAAGACAATGAGCATCTCGACGATCAGCCAGGGAAGGAACATCCACCCCTGCATAGAGGCTTTCAACAGGGGATGAACGAAAGGCACCAAGGCATAAACGGAGACCTTGGTGATGAATGGGATCTAACTTAGAAAGAGTTTCGGGAGAGGCCGCAGAATAGAATTGGTCACCATAATCTAGCTTGGACAAAACTAGGGTGTAATGCAAATGGAGGAGTTCGACGATCTGCTCCCCATGAACGATGTGCGAGAACCTTAAGGTAATTCAGCCGACCGTGGCAAGTTGCCTTTAAAGAAGAAATGTGAGGTCTCCACGTCAACCGGCGATCAACGAGCAGGCCTAGAAACTTGACCATATCACATGCCGAAATACGTGAACCATGTAAATACAATGGAGTATCTGGGATAAGCGGATGTCTAGTGAAGGTAATGAATCGGGTTTTTGTACTAGAAAATTTAAAGCCATGAGAAGTGGTCCAATGGGAGACTCGGTCTATCATAACCTGAAGGGAGGCTGCTACTAGTCGACAGCCAGCGCCCGAGAAAGCTATAGCGAAGTCATCTACATAAAGTGATGACCAAATATGTGAAGGAAGAACGGAAGGTAGGTCATTTATAGTTAATAGAAAAAGGGTAGTGCTGAGGACACAACCTTGTGGGACTCCCTCGGCTTGTACAAGGTCCCCGGAAAGTGAGGCGCCTATATTGACTCGAAAATGTCTATCGGATAAGAAAGCAGCGATGAAGTGTGGTAGATTATCATGGAGGCCTAAGGAGTGGGCTTGGGCAAGAATGTTATACCTCCAAGTGGTGTCATATGCTTTCTCTAGAAAGCAGGACGGAGTGGTTGTTAGCAAAGGCATTTCGAATATACGTATCTAAGTGGAGTAATTGATCGACAGTAGAGCGGCCTTTGCAAAAGCCATACTGGCGAGAGGAAAGGCTATTGTGAGTCTCTAAGAACCACATCAGACGTCTATTTACCAATCGTTCCATTACCTTGCAGATCACACTGGTCAGGGCAATGGGATGATAGTGAGAGGTATCAAGCCCTGAGGTGCCCGGTTTGCGAAACGGTAGTACAATAGCCGATTTCTATTGTTGAGGGAGAACTCCTCGCTCCCAAATAAGATTAAAAAGAGGTAAAAGAATGGGAAGGGCCGTAGAATGGAGATGATGTAGCAAACCAATGTGGATATCATCAGGTCCTGCTGCCGACGGCCGGCAAATGGAAAGCGTGGACTCCAATTCTATGAGAGTAAAAGGTACGTTATACGGCTCCAATCCATCGGAGGAGAAATCTAAGGGTAATTGCTCCTTGGCAGGCTTAGACACAAGAAAAGAGGGACAGAGGTGAAGCCCTCGGGAGATATGGACAAGATAGTTCCCGATTTCTGTGGCAACTTCGAGAGGTTCTGCGACATCTATCCCAGCAACCCGCAAAACAGGAGCTGGGTCCAGTGTACTTGCCACACAACTTCTGCACCTTTTTCCAAATCGCGCACATAGGAAAAGACGAGGTAATGGTAGACCCGTAGTCTCGCCAACAAGTGCGTTTAGCATCGTGGATGACGCGACGAGCAACTGCTCGTCGAGCAACTGCTCTGCGGTACAATTATATTGATAGCGGCCCCACGCCACACGTTTTAATGCACTGCACTGGCGCATGTAGGAGACCACCAAGGTACGCATGTCTGAGAATGCCAATCTGAGGTTTGGGGAATGAAACGCGTCACCAAAGTTAGGACGAAGGTCGAGAATTGGTGTGCCAGTTCATCAATATAGGAAGAAAGGGGATCCTCACAACAGGTGGTAAGATGGGAGTATAAGTTCCAATTTGCTTGAGCAAATTGCCAACGAGAGTTACGAAGCGGATGGGTATATTCAGTAGAAGTAAGAAGAATAGGAAAGTGATCACTATCATGTAAATCTGGAAGAACAGACCACACGAAATCAAGTGCAATGGGCGAGGAGCAAATAGAAAGATCAATGCAGGAGAGAGACTGAGTGCGAGAGTTGAAATGGGTAGGAGCACCTGTATTTAAAACATGAAGAGGATGAGAAGCGAGAAGTCTCTCCAACTGATCACCACGAGAGTCGCAGTGGGACCCTCCCCATAGGTAATAGTGAACATTAAAATCACCCAACAACAAGATGGGCGGCGGTAGAGAAGAAATTAAAAATGCGACATCAGCGATACAGAATGCACGGGAAGGAGAAAGAGAGAGAGCAAACTGTAAACCATCTGTGTAAATAAACACGAGCTGTGAGCTGCAGTGTAATGCAGTGGGGAATGGACAAAAACTTGTTGATATGGTATATCAACGTGCACAAGAAGCACACTTTCATTAAATGATTTGTCAGGTAAGGTATCGGAAGAATGTTGCAGCTCGTAGCCCGAAACGGGTGAATGATAGCAGAACGAAGTTTGGGCTCTTGTAACCCAACATATTGGGGACAACTGGGAGAACAACACTTGGAGTTCTCCTCGATTGGCCCTAAGGCCACGAATATTCCATTGTAGAAAAGACATTATGTTCAGAAATAAAAATGATAATAAGAAATGATAAAGCCTATGGGCTTTTAGGATCAGTAAAGTCAACGTGTGGGGGCAACGGTAAGCGTGTAAGCATGGAAGAAGTAGAATGTTGTGGAGAAAGAGATTGTTGCGAGAGTCGTAAAAGACAAGGGGTAGAAGGAGGCATGTTGGTATCCATCGGGGGTGTTGTCTTCGCAATATAGCTGGAGATAGCGTCTAACGCCTCAGCTGTTAAGGAAGCCGACGATGCCATGATGTCAGAGACAGGAGAGGCATTGCAAGTAGAGGTTGGAGTAACTATGGAGGCAACCAAAGAGGTCTGAGGGGGTGGGGAGTATGAACTTGGAGAGATGCATTGGCAGGGGTAGAATAGTATTGCAGTGTAACAGGAGAGAAAGGGGATTGGAGGGTAACTATGGAAGAAGATCGGGGAGGGAACAGGGAAAGAGGGGACTACACGAGGGGGATGAACCTCCGCCTTTGTGTGAGAGCTTGAAAGGGGGTGAGAACTAGGCTCTGAGGTAGAAGATAGATTTAACTGTACAGGTGATGGACACGAAGAAAATGTAGGTTTGCAAGGTTTCGTAGACTGAGGGAGCATCGAGATGAAGAAGGAGAAGCAGAAAGTGGAGGTAGAGGTCAGTAAACCGCAAAGAATTAAACAGGATGACCTTGTCACGGATGAGAGGGAATGGGAGACGAGGACCATGGTTGAGGTCTTAGCTACTGAGCAAAGGGACACAGAGTTTTCCTTGAATGATCCGCCGCACCGCAGACCGGGCATTCTGCCGCAGATCTGCAGTGTTTAGTGGGGTGCCCAAAACGCCAGCAATTATGACACTGTTGGGGAGTGGGAACTATGTGACGGACCTCTAGGCGATGGCCTGCAATATATACAGAAGACGGAAGTTCTCAGCAATCGAAGGTTAAACGATCGATGTTACTAGGGAAGCGCCTCCACCCACGAGCGGGCAGAATGTATCTACCTTAAGAATAGGGAGGTTCTGAAGGGTTAATTGTACCAAAATATTATCGTCGCAAGACAAAAAATCACTGTACAATGGTATGCAGTAATACCACCGTACCACTGCAAGAATTAAGAGAAACGTGCTTATGAACGGTGACTGGTATGTTATCTATGGAAGTGATACGGAAGAGAGCATAAGCTTGTTCTGAATTCTGTACTGTTATGACACGTGTTCCGCTTCAAAGAGCATGGAAGGATATATTTTGGCCAATGTGTCGTAAAAGAGTTTTACTAATTCCATGATCAGAAAGATAATCAGTTTGAGATGTCATTTGTAAAGAAAAGAATTTTGTCCATTGTGTACTTGTTGGCCCAGTACAAAGGTAGTGAGTGTGCATAGGTCGTTTTTGAGCGGTCATCAACGAATTGTCGTCAGTAGGTTGTCTTGGGCATTTAGGAGTAGTACCACAGGTGGTCTGACCTGAGGAAGGTGGGCGATCCGAAAACTCGCACCAGTATTCGGGGAAGCCGGACGCATTGTGAAAGGCGTGCTAGAAGCAGGGGCATGAACAGAAATGGGTGACATCGCAGCACCTGAAGCAGGTGACTAAGCGTCACCGGCAGAAGGTACAGGGGTATGAGAAGAGTCGAGAGAATGGTCCGATAATGAAGCCGGTCAGAACAGGGTGTGGGATCAGAAAGGGGCGTGGGAGGAGGAAGGGTTTCACTGGGTGAAGACTCCATAATAAAGATGCTTCTTCTGCATTATCTCCTTTCTTGTTATTTTAAGAAAAAAAGAAAGAAGGAAAGAAAAAAAAGAGGGACAGCGGAGGGACAGTCACTAGAAGGCATAGAAGGGCCGTAACTTCCTCCCCTCATCTGAGGGGGCCTCGAGCCCATGAGCAGTGAAATGCAGCATGGAACCCGTGCCAGGAAAGGGGGAAGAAAAGAGAGATAAAGGACGCGGATGGGATCAGGGCACTGGGAGAGGATTGACAGGGCCTTAACTTAGACCTCCCCGAGTCTGGAGGGAGGCCCAGACCAAAGGATGGAAGTGGGATGGAAGCGGAGGAAAGGGGAAAAGGGAGATGAGGAGGATGGGATAGGGAAGGGAGGATTGCGGGGTACTTAGACTCGGTCTGAGGAAGGAGACCAAGATTTCATTCCTAAGACCAAGAGCCTCTTCACTACGGCAAGGAGCCCCCCTTGAAGAGGGACGAATGGGGAAAAAAAATCTTTGTTATTTATGCTGAGTATGGAGGGAGTTAGGAAGTACTGAGTTCTTATTCAGGCTAAGCCGTTCAAAGGTCACCAGCACGACAAGGTGATCCAGCATCGGCTAGGCGACAGAGAGTGAGGTGAAAACTCAAGGAAACTGAAGACAGTTTATGGAGGTATGCAAGGTTTTCTTCATAAATAAACGTTCTCAAGTAAATCTAGGAAATTAAATATATGCTCACATATAGTAGGGAGGAGGGATGGTAGTAAGCAGTAGGTTCACAGGTCTGGTTCCGGCCCGGGTCTTTTCGAGATGGTGACCCGGCGGGGATGGATGGGCGTCAGGTTAAAGTGTAGAAGTGGCCGGTACTTTCAAGTGTGGAAGGCCAGATAAACCTACTGCAGTTTTTCGATACCCGGTATGTTGATAAGGGGATATAGTTGTAAAAGTGTGTTAGACTTATATTTATTCCTATTCATGAGTATATGGGTGAGGGGCATGGCTAAATTGAAAGCTGCTTCTAAGCACTTTCTACGAGTTGGGTCCTTTTCAATGAAGTTGACTTTAGCCCAAGTCTAGTTCATACAGTGTGAATGTTTTTGTCTGCTCCACAAAGATATAGCTTTCCTTGCTGTGTCAGGAGTTCTTGTGTTTGTTAACATGAGTCTTCAGGTCTCCCAGTTTCTTCTATATACTTTCTTACAGTCTTGTTTCTAAGAGATATCTTTGTCCTAATAATGATGACTTGTTGGAATGGTAGGTAGACCCATTCCTCTTCCTACAGTACAAACTGGATCAACGGTTCCACCAGGTTAAGAGCATTCCTGAGTTTGTTGACATGAAATCGTTCTGAGAAAACCAATATATTATCCATGGTGCTGAGCCATGTGATGATGCTGGAAATGTTGAAAAAAAAAAACTTGTTTTATCTAGAAGCGTTTTAAATTCTTCAACACTTGTCCAACCTTTGGACGAAGACCTACTTCGACTAGTGGATGGTACCACTATGACCCCGCCTCCTGCTGCTTCGCCTCACCTGACTACAGTATATAAGCCACCTCTACGGACATGTGCTGTACTTTCTACAAGATTGATGGACTGAACACATCGACTCCAGGCCGAGGGACTGATTACCTCAAACTCCTCCTCTCCTTACACATTTCTACTTTGTATTGGACTGATGAAGCCACTGTGTGGCGAAACGTTTCCTCAATAAAGATACCCAAGTGTTGCATATGTGTCTAATTTATCCCAGATGGTAACGGCCACGAAGCATGGAAGATTTTCCAGGAAACTCCTAAGTGTTGACTACTTTCTTACCTTCTCTCCAGTCTTCACCCTGCACACATCAACTTTCTTTATAAAATATGCAAGCCCATCATTTCGTTCCTTACCATCATGTCGTGTATAGTAAATGCAACATACAAATTAGTATGTGAGTTTGCTATGCCCCTTTGTAACTTTTAGAAACCATAAACTCCTTGTGCTTCAAGAACTTGGGGCTTTATTGTCCAGACATGATGATATCAGAATATGCAACAAGAGATTGGCGAATTTATACATTATTTTTCTGTTCCCTATTGAACAGACCATGTAGTTTATTTAGAACCGCATCTCGCTACATATCCTCCACCACATCCTCAAACCACAAAATTTCAAATAATTGGTAGAGATGTGAATAAGGTTCAATTTCTTCTCTTTCGAATCCGAATTCTACCAACAAAATAGGATACAACAAATGATTGGTAGTGATTTGAAATAACAAACCTTAGTTATAATCTCATTGGTGTACTCACTAACACCCTCCTTGAATGTTTGACAGACTGCCTGTGCTACAAATTATATAAGAAACCTACTAATAGAGATAATCTAGCATATTATTATTCACTCCATAGAAAGATAATTAAGAATGAAGCCCTTATTGGTAGCTTTCAGAGAACCTTTAGTCTCTCCAGCACTGTTTCTCAACGATGAATTCAACTACATAGCTAATACATTTAGGACCCTAAAATTTCATATCAACACCTGTCGACTAAAGGCCATTAGCCACTGGCCTTCCAACAGCACCTGTGACGAGCATAATAAAAACGGGCTATTGCTACCTTTACCAAAACACTCAGGGACTTCCTTCCCACTGTTTCATATCTTATGGACTGGGAATGGACTGGATTCAGTATTACTTAAAAGGATCACATCAGCAGTAAGTATACTTAGAAGCAGCTCTTAATATCACTGTAGACACTATTGTCCCTATGACACATACTCAGGAACTGGAACAAACATCTGGTTAACACCCCTGTAAAACTCAATCGTCAGATATTACCTGGTATCGGAGCAAGGCTTACCAGCCCTTCGACGCATGATGCTCTGATCCCTTCATCTTCACAGACGCACTACCCTCCCTCCCTCCCTACCATAGAAAAGCAGGTAATTGGTTTCCTAGATTCATTTGCGGAAGTTCAACACATGTAAACGAAACACCACATACCTTTTTATATGAAGGTTCTAATTTTTTTTCTTATCTCCTAAAATTATTGTTTAATTAAAAATTCTGAAACTCAAGTAGAAGAAATACAAATAAATATTCAGTCAAGTTATTTTATAATTCCTAAAATAGTTAAGAATCTCCTAGGTAGTAAAAGCTAAGTCGGTACCTTTGATAAGGGTCTTTGTACAAACCCAACTCTTCTCCCAGAAACTCAGAGTACAGCCCCCAGCCTTCAGTGAAGGCAACGTGAAATGGAAACATTGATGGCGATGCTGTGAGACGAGTATAGTCAACAAACTTCCGAAAATTTGGCATTGATGGGTTCCTCTGCGTGTAGAGTCTTTGAAGATGATGACCTGGAACAGTTTCATGCATGGCCAAAGCAGTAACATCATACCTCTTACTGCAAAAGAAATAAAGGTAGAACAATCAGGTTCAGAAGCTTTAACAAAAATTTCAATGCGTTTTTCCACAGACTACAGAATTCTTCCTCCGTAAGCCATGCGTGTCGTAAGAGTCGACTAAAATGCCGGGAGCAAGGGGCTAGTAACACCTTCTCCTGTACGAATTACTAAAGTTAAAACGAGAAACTTTTGTTTTTTCCCCGCCTTGGTGGGAAACGGCCGATTTGTTGAAAGAAAAGATATATATATATATATATATATATATATATATATATATATATATATATATATATATATATATATATATATATATATATATGAAATTAGCTCAGAGGCACCCACACCACCGTATGTCCTCGGATGACGGTAAAACACCTAGCTTGGCTGGGTGTGTCATTCTAGTAGGATTGCGTGATCCTGTGGGTTAGAGCGTCATGTGTTGTCGTTCACCATGAGGCGGCCCAAAGCAGCATAGGTTCGAATCCTTGGCTAGTCGCAGTGTTGTTATTGATCAATTCCACTCGTTCGTGGTAACAATAATATAACATACTGCTCGTTGGGCTAATACACCAAATGGGAGATTTTAACTTTAGACAGATTGATTGGAACAATGTAACAGGAAATCTTGAGTCTAGTGACTTTCTTGATACGGTTCAGGATTGTTTTTTAAAGCAGTTTGTGACAGAACCAACTAGAGGAAACAACCTGCTTGACTTGGTTCTTGCCAACAAAGAATCACTAGTTAAAAATCTTGATGTTAATGATGAGCTTGCAGAAAGCGATCACAAATCACTTAGTTTCAATATATCATGGAATTACCCAGATAACTGCAATCAAGTCTCTGTCCCAGATTTCCGTGTGGCCAACTTCATGGGACTGAGAAATTACCTGGGTGGGCTAAATTGAAATGACCTGACTATGTGTCAGGTAGGTGATGTTGGTTGCCAATATGACGTGTTTCAGATCATAGTGCTAGCTGCCCAGATAACTTTTGTTCCGAGTAGGGAAATTAGATCTAACAAAAATGATCTCAAATGGATAAACAATAGATTAAAACATCTCACTGGTCAAAAGAGTCACATATAGGCGTGTTTGTGAATATTTCGCCTGTTCTGCAATTTATAAACATTGTAAAAATCTCTCGTCGGTCGATGCATTCAGGGGATTAGATGAAAAGTTGAAAGCCACCTGCCTGAGAGTTGGCTGCCTTGGACCAAAACGTCTAGCGTTAGCTGGGCGCCAAAGTATTGACCAGTGTGGTACGCTGGTAGATCAGTGCGTACCTTGTTCCAAGGTTCGTAGGTTCGAATCTCATTCGACCTGAGATTAGTGTTTGTGAATATATATATATACATCAACACGTCGGTCGTCTCCCACCTAGGCAGGGTGACCCAAAAAGAAAGAAAATCCCAAAAAAGAAAATACTTTCATCATTCAACACTTTCACCTCACTCATACATAATCACTGTCTTTGCAGAGAAGCTCAGATACAATAGTTTATTAGTCAATCCAAACTGCCAATATCCCAAACCCCTCCTTTAAAGTGCCTGGGATAACATAAAACATACATGTTCACTTCTTTCAGGATATTGTCTTGCTGAGCTGCATTAGATATGCAACAGTTGCACGCCAGCCATAACTTGATCACGTATACAGGAGACTAAAAGCTTAGATTTGGTACAAGATTCACAAGCCCAGGTTATCCCCAAGCTTAACATTTTTTGAACATTTTCTAAATGTGCAGATTACCAAGACACAGTAATCATTCATTATTTGTATATTATCATCTATGCATATGTAACATATCTTAAAATAGAATATCTACCCAAACAAGCTGCTTATCAAACCATAAATTTTATCTACTTACTGCATTGCATAATTGTGAGTATTGAGAACAAAGGAGCCGAGTCTTGATCCGTCGATAGAGGCTATTCTGTACATTGCAAAGGAAGCATTGGGGTCGTCATCACCTTCTACCCTGGGTAAGAAAAATGTGAATTTTTAATATATATATATATATATATATATTTGGGACTTGACATGCTGTTGGAGTGTGAGCAGGATATTATTTTGTGAAGGGATTTACGGAAACCGTTTAGCCGGACTTAAGTCTAGGAGGTGAGAAGTATAATGCCTGCACTTTAAAGGAGGGTTTGTTACATTTGCTGATTGGAGTGACATGTGAACCGTCATATATATATGTATATATATATATATATATATATATATATATATATATATATATATATATATATATATATATATATATATATATATATATATATATATATATATATATAAGTCACCATGGTTATGGCACCATGGTGACATAACATATCCCTGTCTAATTCCTACTTTTACTGGAAAGTAATCTCTCTCCAGCACACCTAACCTGAGCCTCACTATCCTCGTAAAAATCCTCTACAGCATTTAGTAACTTACTAAATATTCAATACACTTGCAACATCTCCACATTGTTTCCCTATCCACCCTATTATATGCCTTTTCTAAATTCATAAATGCAACGAAAACTTCCGTACCTATATTTAAATATTGTTCACTTATATGCTTGAATGTAAACACTTGATCTACACATCCCCTACCCATTAGAAAGACTCCTTATTCATCTGCAGTCCTGATCTCTGTCTTACCTCTAATTCTTTCAGTACTAACCCTACCATACACTTTACCTGGTATACTCAGTAAACCTATTCCCCTATAATTTTTACTTTCTCTCTTGTCCCCCTTCCTTTTATATACACGCTCTCTGTCAGTCCATAGGTACCTTCCCCTCTTTCATATATTTATTGAACAAAAGAACTAACCACTCCAAAACTATATCCTCACCTGCATTTTAAAATCTCTGTCATGACCCCATCAGTTCCAGCTCCTTTACCCCTTCCATTCTATGGAATGCCTCGCGTACCTCCCCCCACACTCACATCCGGCTCTTCTTCACTCCTAAAAGATGTTATACCTCCCTGGACAATGCATGAAATAAATGCCTCCCTCTCTTCATCAACATTTAACAGTTCCTCAAAATATTTTCTCCATCTTCCCAATACCTCCAACTCTCCATCTTCTAACTAACACCCATTCTGCTTTTAACTCATCCATTTGTTCCCTTGGCTTTAACATACTTACCTCACTCTAATTTTTTTTCTTATTCTCAGGAAAATTTCTTGACAGCACCTCACTCACTCTATCATTTGCTTTTCTTTTGCACTTCCTCACCACTCTTCACCTCTCTTTTAATCTCCATATACTCCACACTTATTTCACTTCTGCTTTGCAAAAATCTCTCATGAGCAACCTTTTTCTCTCTTATCACACCCCTTACCTCATCATTCCACCAATCACTTCTCTTTCCTCCAGAACCCACCTTCTATAGCCACAAACTTCTGCCTCGCATTCTAACATAGCATTTTTAAAACTATCCCGCCCCTCGTCAATCCCCATACTACCTATAGTACTCTCACTAGACCATCTTTCTCCAAATAGTTGCTTATTTCTCACCCTAACTTCCTTCTTCCTTAGTTTATAAACTTTTACCTCTCTCTTACTTGTTGTTGCCATTTTCCTTTTGCCCATCTACCTCTTACTCTAACTGTAGCTACATCTAAATACTGATCTGATATATCTGTTGTCCCTCTATAAACATGCACAGCCTGAAGTCTATCCATCAACCTTTTGTCAACAAAGTCATAATCCAACAAACTATTTTCATTATGTACTATATCATATCTTGTATATTTATTCATCCTCTTTTTCTTAAAATATGTATTACTTATTACCAAACCTCTTTCTGTACATAGTTCAATTAAAAGCCTCCCATTTTCATTTACCCCTGGCACCCCAAACTTACCTATTACTCCCTCCAAAACAGTTTTAACCACTTAAGCATTTAGGTCCACCACCACAAGTACTCTCTCACTTGGTTCAAAACTCCTCAAACACTCACTCAACATCTCTCAAAATCTCTCTTTCTCTACACTCCTCTCTTCTCCGGGTGCAAACACACCGACCTTTATTTTACTCCTTATAATCCTTTAATTTATACAATTATATTCAATCTTTTCCTGCTATAACTGATCCTTCAACATTATTGCTACTCCTTCCTTAGCTCTAACTCTATTAGAAACCCCTTAACATTATCACATTTAGTTCTACCCACTGAATCTCTCATACCCCCTTCAGTTTCGTTTCACTTAGAGCCAGGACATCCAGCTTCTTTTCATTCATAACATCCACAATCATCTCTTTCTTATCATCCGCACTACATCCAAGCACATTCAGACATCCCAACTTAAAGATTTTCTTTTTTAGTTTTACTAAGCTATACGGGAAAAGGGGTTACTAGCCCATTGCTCCCGGCATTTTAGTTGACTTCTACAACACACATGGGTTACGGAGGAAAGATTCTTATTCCACTTCCTCATGGTTATGAAAGGAAAATAATAAGAACAAGAACTATTAAGAAAAAATCAAAGAAAACTCAGATGTGTGTACATACATAAATGTGTACAGGAATGTGTAGTGTGACGTAAGTGTAAGTAAAAGTAGCAAGACATACCTGTTATCTTGTGTGTTGATCAAACAAAAAAAGACACCAGCACTCCTACCATCAAATAAAACAAATACAGGTTTCTGTCATACACATTTGGCAGGACAGTAGTACCTCGGTTTTTGCTGTCTACCAATCTACTTATATATATGTCGTGCCGAATAGGTAAAACTTGCTATTTTGGCTTAAATAGCAACGCTCTTCTTGCCGAATAAGGCAAGCGAAAATTTGAGTATGCAATAATTTCGCAAAAATCGTTCTGAACTTAACGAAAAAAATATATTTCACTGTGTTTATTATTAAATTATTGTAAACTAATATAAAATATATTTAGTTGGATTAGGCTAAATTAAATTGCGCTTGTTATAATAAGGTTAGGTAAGTTTTCAAAGTTTCTTTTGGTACAAAACAATTTTTTTTTCGTTAGGTTCAGAATTATTTTTGCGAAATTATTGTATACACAAATTTTCGCTTGCCTTATTCAGCAAGAAGACCGTTGCTATTTAAGCCAAAATCGCAAGTTTTACCTATTCGGCACGCCATATATATACACACTTGAAACATTTATTAACTAGTCTTTTGTACAAAATAAGAAAATCAGTTATATAAATCAGATCTAAAAGTATGCTAAGCATCGAATTTACATAAGTAATCGAAAAGAGAAAAAATATAACTCGGAAAACAGAAACAAAGTAACTCTACTGGCCGTTCATTTTTACACAGGGAAGACTTGTCTCTAATGATGTAGAGAGAGAGAGAGGGAGAGAGAGAGAGAGAGAGAGAGAGAGAGAGAGAGAGAGAGAGAGAGAGAGAGAGAGAGAGAGAGAGAGAGAGAGAGAGAGAGAGAGAGAGAGAGAGAGAGAGAGAGAGAGAGAGAGAACTGTTGCCAAGACAATGGTATTGGATCGACTGGACAACATAGTGATTGATTTCATGTATACTGTGTTGTCTGTGGCTTTACAAATGCTGGTTAGCTCAGTTGCCTATTTGTTGTAACAGATCTGTTCAAGTGTTGAAAGATGCGGACCTTCAGTTGACGTTTAGTTTTGTCAATATACTTCGCATTACAACTATGAGAGTTATATTTGTAGACTACTAAGGACTGTAATTCAACAGATATAACATCTCTGAAGTTAAAGAGACGTTGTATTGTGTATTTAGTGTGGAAAATATTGGTATTTTCCGAAAGTTGAAATTGATAAACTTTCCAATATGAACAGATATCCTTAATGTACCGCTGGTACATGGGGGTATGTAATAGAGAACCATCATACCAGCGGGGAGGAAGCGGGAAGAGGCTGGGCAGGGAGGCGGCATAGAGGGGACTGGTGAGTGGAAACAGAGCCTACACCCGGGGATTGGAGGCGATAGTATGGCCTGCCGAATTTGGAGATTCCGCCCGCCAAATCGGATTTAATTACCTCCTTTCGTAATGTGGAGGAATATCCAGCGACGCGGTGAATATAAAGTGGGACAATCGGTCCAGGAGGTCCAGTAATAGGACAATAATTGTGAAATAAGGCGTGCCGCCGGCGAGTGATGCCGTCATAGGCCTATTTGAACTCAGTGAAGCGACCATACGGCAGGATAAAGTCGTACCCCCTGATGCTGGGGAGCTTTCGTCTTAGAAGAGACTGAAATATATTCGATGAATATTGTGAAATGGTGAATATAGTGAAACCTAGTTGTAAATAATCAGGGGTTGATTGTACCGGGCGGGTCTAGCTTGGGTACGCCATACCCCGACCGCCATGTTGAATGTGGAAGAAATGAACTAACATATCGCAAGTTATCTACTCGAAATCCAAGTATCGAGACTGTGAATGTGTATAAACTAGTGGGGCATTAAGCCAGGATATACGTAATATGTAAAGTTATACGTATAAACAATACAAAAGGTCGGCATAGTGAGAGAATCTGAATCGCTACCCCGACCAACCACATGTTAACTAACGCCCGGTCTCGTGGGCGTATAAGAGTTCACGGAAATTAACCTTCCTTGACTTGACGGGACAACTATTACTATCGCGATCGAATCAGATCGCAGGAGGATGTCAACAACGGAACGACTCCCTCATCTAAAGCTAAGTACCATCCTGTCGTCTTTGTTATTGGCCAATGATATTGTTACGCACAGTAGATGTACTTTAGCTAGGTCAACGATCTACAATGCACCGCTATGATGCTGTTAATTAGGTGAGTGATGGTCATGTTAACTTAATGGTGTGTTCTCTACCTCTCCTCCTGCGTGATCAGTTGTTTAATAACCTATACAGTCCACTTAAATTTAACATAACATAATTTTTAATCTTATCTACTCAGATTTATTTATACTGGTCCAGAGTGCCGTGGGTTATCGTGAGAATATTGAAGGTACCCCTTGGGTGCGGCCAGGAGCGGGTAAAGTTCTCATATACCTTAAAGGGAATGACTGCGGTAAAATTATACGAGTCGGTCATCTCTCTGGGAGTTTGTTTATTGCTAGTGGCGGTGTCCCAGATAGACTTATCTCCCACAATTCCCCACATTTAGGCTTAAATATAACTAACTCTCATCTGGGGATAAAATTCTTGTTACAGCTTTGTTAGCTTATTTTTTAAAGAAATGCTACGTTTGTTTATGAAACTTATTGGGAAATAAAGAACTGCTCTGTTAACAATATTTTTTGTTTCTGGAGTATGTAATAATTTATGCAACTGTTTACCTATGTAAGAATTAATGAAAAGTTGGGTTAAAACCATTAAGGAAAAGATTTTGTCATATAGATTAAAATTCACAAGAATGTCAAGAAAAGGCATTGTTCCGTTCTACTTCAGAATTTAGATGTTTCAAAGATACTGGAATATGGTCACGTGATCTAAATACTATAAGAAAAGTATTGTCAACGTAACATCGATACAGGAATGTTTAAATTCAGCTGGACACTTTTTTAACCAGTCGACCTCATAATAAACAAGAAAAGCATTAGCCAAAGAGGAATCCCAGAGGATTCCGCATTGCAACCCCATCCCACTGCCTATAAACCTTAACATTGCTTTACATGGGATACATGTCAGTGACACCGGCCTTTAATTCAACGCTTCCTAAATATTGGGACTGCATTCGTTGTCTTCCAGATCTCTGGCGATTGGTCGTTTTGAACTATTACGGCGGCACTAGTCTGCTACTTCCGACCAGTGGATTTCGACACCTCCCTTCCCTTTCCTTTCCTTCCCTTCCCTTTCCTTCCCTTCCCTTCCCTTTCCTTCCCTTTCCTTTCCTTCCCTTCCCTTTTCGTAAGCTGCTGAGCTGCACCGGCGTCACTTGTTTAAACAGCAGCCTAGACATCGTCCTCACTTGTTACTTTGTTACCACCACCATCGCCCCCAGCATGCCTTTACTGGGTCTTACATGATTAAACTAATTAATTTTTTTGTTTGTACCTATTATACATTTTTTTTATTTGATAACTATCCTGTTTATCTTATGGTAGTATTTATTTGTTTTATTTTTAATGTTCCTGAGCAGGGGAGGAGACCGTACCCTTTCCCTGACAACTGGCGACCTTACCAGGATGTAACTGGATTAGTCACTGCATCTTTTGCAACTGTAGGAATGATGTGTTACACCGTCGAATGGATGAGTCAGGTTTAGCTTTGCATCATAAGTTTTTTTTTAAGTCATTGCTGTCAGCCTTTATAATATTATGGTTCAAAGTAACTTAGGCTTTCTTGTCAGTTTTAGGTTTCTACACTTGGATCAGGGAATACCTGTGATAAATTCATATTTCATGTTAGCCATTTGTATCAGCAGTGCTTTGGAAAATGCTTATGTGATTACTTACACCTGTTGTCTTTGTTCATTTAGCAGTAAATAAGAACCCATGTGCTTGCCGAATGTTATGGTTCATATTCTTGGAGAGGATTTGAGGGTTGTATTGTACCTTAGTGGCGGGAGTTGAAACGAGGTAAAATAACAAATATCATCCATGTTCTTGCCGATGTTTATAAAATGGAAAACTCACCACTAAGTTGTCCGCTAAATCTTCCTTCCATAAGGTGTGCCGACTCAACACAATAGATAGTCACAGGATTTGGTTTCCCTACTGGTACTGATTGTTGCTGTAATCCGTATATGAGCTGAAGTCAAAAATCAAGGTCATTGCTGCAGAGGTACCCACAGAATGAGTTGATATCTCAACAGAAGTAGGGAGGGGGGGAAGATCGTGCGATGTTTTGTTAGAAGAGACCAATAGCCCATTACCAAGTTCTAAGACCCTCGGCAATACGACCATAAGCGCTGAATTGTTCAGGGACCATACCCTACTCTACCCAGGGTATATTGCCCAAAATAGTCCCTACGTTGCTACAGTCACTCAACTAATAAAAAAAAGCAAGAAAACCCGTGGAAGAATAACACTAGCCACTCACTTTCAGTTGCTGCTACTAGTAACCCGATGTTTACCAGGAACACCCTAACAAGAGATCATATATAATTAAGACATCTCGAACGATTGTTTTTATACGCATTCGGACGTGAGAAGCCCAACTGTTGGTCAAACTTACATTTTACGGAAACTGCAATGCCATCTCGAGTTCCACACAGAGACACTCATGCTTTACTTTCTTGATCAGTACAAGTGGATTTTACAGTACAGTATATGTAACTCTATGTTATAAATGGAAAAGTAAAGACCTGTGAACCTGTGGCCTGATGGTAGTCAGGGCACACACACATGAGCATAAATAATCACAGGGGGCTACAGAACCCAAATATTGAAACAAATTCTGAAAACTTCAAATAAGTTTTTGCTTCAAGTTGAAATCATATTAGGTAAATCACTTCAGTAAATATTTGAAAACCGATAAACACGAAATTAATAAAATGAAAAAAAAAATCAAAACGGGAGAGGAAATTGTTCTTTCTGAGTAAGGACATCTTAAATATTATTGACATCAGTTATATGAAATGGAATTTAATGGATAAAAAACTCACGTAACATTTTCTTGTGGCACAGTTGTAAATAGTTGAGGCATCAGAGGCATAATGACATTGTAGACAGCATTCCTGTAGGTACTGAGCACATCCTCCTTGTTGCTGAATCTTTGGTCTGGGTCTTCTCTCAGGGCTTAACAGATCTCAGAAATTGTCTTTCCTTCCATCCCAATCTCAGCAGCTGTCTGCAAGTGGTTGCACAAACTATTATCTTAGTCTTACATATTAAGCAAATAATTTTTTTAATATATTAATATATTTAGCTAAAAGTGTCAAATAATTTACTATAATAGGTTTTTAGATGGTTTTTAAAAATCTTCATTATATTGATGCAATTTCCATGAATTTTTTTTGTCCATAATTCCGAAGATCGCTGAAAGGTTCATTACTAGGATTAAGCATCAAAACATAACCTGCATTTTGCTTGTATTATTCGTCAAATATCTTTGGATGATTTTTAAATTCTAGTCAGTTAAAAAATAATCATTTAAATTACAAATTACCTTTTTCACCAACTTTTCTATCCTGTCTATTTCTGCGAGACCCAAGTTATGGACCTCCTGGAACCTGAGACAAGCTTGGTAGTAGTCGTGTCCACCTTCCAGCGACGACACTCCTATCTCTTGTCTCGTAGCAGGTATGTAATCTCTCTGTGAGCCCATTACATAATAAATTAATAATAATAAATTTTGCAGTCGGGAAGACTATTGAATAGTTCATCTTTCGCAGAAACCTGTATATAAACTAAATAATAGGTTTGCATACAGTTCTGTTTTGAATCTAGAAAAAAACATTCAAAACACTATGTCCGACCCATTGCTTCATTGTCAAATACTTAAGGATTTTTTTGAATTTCATTAGCCATTTTCCCGAGCATGAAACAGAATTTCACACACACACACACACATACACACACACACACACACACACACACACACACACACACATACACACACACACACACACACACATACACACACACACACAGCCCCCGGTGGCCTAGTGGGTAAAAGCTCTCGCTTCACGCACGGAGGGGCCGGGTTCAATTCCCGGTGGGGCAGAAACATTTCGAAGTGTTTCCTTACACACACACACACACACATATACATACAACAGGCCTAGTGTCTAATTGACATGTGCCTAGGACAAAATGGTAACTAACACACACCGCAGACGGAGTACAGTCTAGGGGGTCAGAGACTACAAACCTCACCCAAGGAAAAGATCTTGGGGTGAGTATAACACCAGGCACGTCTCCTGAGACGCACATCAAACAAATAACTGCTGCAGCATATGGGCGCCTAGCTAACCTAAGAACAGCATTTCGACATCTTAATAAGGAATCGTTTAGAACCCTGTACACTGTGTACGTTAGGCCCATACTGGAGTACGCAGCACCAGTTTGGAACCCACACCTAGCCAAGCACATAAAGAAACTAGAGAAAGTGCAAAGGTTTGCAACACGACTAGTCCCGGAGCCAAGGGGTATGTCCTACGAGAAGAGGTTAAGGGAAATCGACCTGACGATATTGGAGGACAGGAGAGTAAGGGGGGACATGATAACGACATATAAAATACTGAGAGGAATTGACAAGATGGACAGAGACAGAATGTTCCAGAGATGGGACACAGCAACAAGGGGACACAGTTGGAAGTTGAAGACTCAGATGAATCACAGGGATGTTAGGAAGTATTTCTTCAGTCACAGAGTGGTCAGGAAGTGGAATAGCTTGGGAAGCGATGTAGTGGAGGCAGGATCCATTCATAGCTTTAAGAAGAGGTATGATAAGGCTCATGGCGAAGGGAGAGAGACCCAGTAGCGGCCAGTGGAGAGGCGGGGCCAGGAGCTATGAATCGACCCCTGCAACCACAACTAGGTGAGTACACAAGAATAGCTCCAGAGCTAAAGGGAATACCCTACGAAGAATGGTTAAGGGCAATCTGCCTGACGACACTGGTAGACAGGAGGGTTAGGTAAGACATGATAACGACATATAAAATACTGCGAGGAATTGACAAGGTGAAGAGACAGGATGTTCCACAGATGGGACACAAAAACAAGGGATCACAATTGGAAGTTGAAGACTCAGATGAGTCAGAGATATTACGAAGTATTTCTTTAGTCATAGAGTTGTCAGGAAGTGGAACAGTCTGGCAAGTGACGTAGTGGAGGCAGGAATCATACATAGTTTTAAGACGAGGTTTGATAAAACTCATGGAGCAGGGAGAGGACCTAGTAGCGAGCAGTGAAGAGACGGGGCCAGGAGCTATGACTCGATCCATGCAACCACAAATAGGTGAGTACGCACGCGCAGAATTCTTTTAAAAATTCCGTTCTGCGACAAAAAGTCGCAACAACGCACTGCAACGAAACTCGCCTCGTTACTTCACAAAGAAGCGTACTGCGCAGCGTATCATACACCACCGCTATATTTCACCCAGTAACCACGCGAAAAATAATGATGATGCTTGGAGAAAATTCACTAAAAGAAAATGAAGGTGCGGAGCTTTTAAATTCCCTCAGTACAAATTCTTTACTGAATAATGAAATTTGCATGAAATTGACATCCATCGAAAATAGGTCAGACTTCCAAGCAGATGTAAACCAGATCTTCCAGTGGACACAAGAACTAGAATGATATTTACTCCGCAATGGAATAATTTCGAGTAAAAGTACAATAAAAACAATAGAATTAAAGGAGTGAATGACATAAGAAAAAACTATGTAGGAAGATCTTTGTTAAGAATGCACAGAAGTTATACTATAAGTGCAAGAAAATGGATAATCTTCATAACTTCAACCTTCAGCCCAAGAGATGCAGAGCTAATCATGATACTCATTAATACATTTGTACAATCTAGACTAGAATACAGCTGTACTCTAACTGTTCCATTTAATTCACTGCTTGTATAAATGCAGCCAAGCGCCTAAATTACTTGGAGAGTCTAAAATACCTCAATTTGGAAGCAGGCAAAAAAGATTAATAATAATTTACACATTGAAAAATGCTGCATAAACAGTATTCAGTTTTTCTCCTTACTCCTTACGAAAGCTTGATGGACGGTGTAAGATAGTCCCACAGATTTTTTTTTGTATTAAAAATATACACCAAGAGATAACTCAAAAAGCATTTAAAAGGATTAAAAAAATCAAATTAAAAAAATTTAGGTACTGTAGTGTTTACATCGAATTGTGTGTAGCGCACACACTATTATTGATCAGTTAGTGAAGACAACAGTGTAGTCTAGGGCATCGCTAAAGGCTTCATGATCCCCAGAACCACGCACAGGTATCCCATACTTAAGAGTAATAAAATCTTCCAGTAATTCTGAAAGGAATACACAGAACATGAGAGTTAAGTTTGAGTCATACCTCGATAAAGTCACGGAGTTTCTTAAAAAAAGGGAAGAGGTCTTTCTTGATCTTCTCTCGTGCTTGCTCTCTCAATGTGACCCTGCAAAGTGACAAAAATAATTCTGAACATGCAAGTGATATTGTTAGATCATGAGCATGAAAAATGGTAGAACATTACTGTATATTCAGACACAACTGTGCATAGACAGAGAAGATAGTTTATATTTTCCTGTTACCACAATAATGAGTAATTTAGTGGTTATGTGTCAGTTTACTCTCTTCTTATAACTTATAAAATTTTAATTGGTCTATTTTCTTCAAATAATTATAATAGTTTGTCCCATATTCCTGGAGCTTAACAAATGACACCCTTTATTTTGCAACGTATACTTTCCAAGAAGAAAACATCACAGTGATAGAAAATAGTGTACAGCTAATGTCTCACTGATCTCCTGCGCTGATGTTCTGGGGCAGATGAATAAAGGGTTTGTAGAAGACCGAGTGCTCATCAGGGCCTCCCAGGCTGTCAAACTTCTCCAGCACACCCTCCTGTGAGAGAGAGAAAACTGTCACTCTGAAGTATCTATAATTGTTATTATATTTAGAAAAGTGTTAAGCCCGTGGAAGCCATTAAGCACTGCCGAATGTCAGTGGTTAAAAGGACAAGAGGAAGGCACCGAAGTTTAGCAGGAACAGAAAATGAGTTTCAGAGTAGGTGCAAGAAATCATCTGTGATTGAAATGTCAGGATTTTCGTCCAAGGTGGGACTCTCAAGGTGAATGGTAGAGAAGTATGAGAGAGTTCAGAAGTGTGTTGGACTGTCAGCAAGATTTGAAAATTCTCGCATACAGCTTTTAATCAGAGATAGTCATTAAGACCATGTGGGGCATATCGCATGGGGAATGGGCGACATACAGGTTTGATCCAAGAAAGATAACCTTGGGGTGACCCTAGTATGACATTTCCATCGGTGAGAACGAACAGAAGCTCAAATGTGATTTGTTTAAAACAAAATTACAGCCTTCAACTAATATCGCTTCCAGACCGCATATAATTCTGCGTAAGTTACATAAGTTTTCAAACAAAAGATTTTACTGAGATCAGAACTGAGAAATAATGGAAGCTTATTTCTCTGCCACCAGTATGGCGGAAGATTTATTTTTACTGAAAATGTGACGGCTAACACTAATTACAAAGGTATAAGAAAAATCATCGGTTTAGATCACTTGTAAAGCGCTCAAGAACAACAACTAAAGACAGAAACACAGCTGCTAGCGACGAAAAACGCAGGTTTTTCCTAGTGGAATATTTTAGTGTAGTATGACAGTCGTCTTCGGATAATATCTAATAAAAAGATCAACTGCGTTACCGACTCTGGTAGAGAACAAAATAGAAAAAGTTAAGACGAGTTAATTTATGACTATTAGGAAGAGACTGGTGCACAAAACACAGTAAGAATGGCTGTTATTGACTAAAACATATAAAAATTCCTTTTTGTTAGGAAGGTTTTTTATTAGACTGAAAAAAAAAGAAGCTTAAGAAATAAATGTGAAGCTGAGATTGAAAATAAGAGCAGCGTGAAATGTAGAGTTTAATTCACTTATTTGCATTACCATCTCGAGCAGTGATTGAGGAAGAGGTAATGACAACTGGTCAATGATCATTATCGTGAATAACTTAAATAACCTCCAGTTGAAATATTGGAAATCCGGACTTGTTCTATGTACTCCACGTGGATGCCTGATATATAGTAACCAAAGTTGTGTTGACGTTTATTATTGCCATCAGTTTTCCTCTTGTTTCTGGCTTTCCACGTGATATTCAGTGCATGTTTTAAATATTGTTTTTGAAATTAAAATATTTAATTACTCACCATAGACCAGTTAGACGGCATTAGCCCATTTTTCATATTTCCTTTCAGTAGTTCTAAGATTTCTTCAGCCTGGCGGGGAAATTCTCCATATCTGTGGGGACAGTAATTGGAAATTTCATAATGAGTCTTGTTTGAAAAATATTTAACTATGGAAAAATATGTATTTTAGATTATGAAGACTTTCATAACAGCTTATGTCTTAGACATAAGCTGTGATAATTTGACAGCTAAATTCAAGCTAAACTTACTGACACTAGAGAAATTTACATTGAAATATCTCTAGCTAACCTAACAAACTTAAGACACTTGTGTAACACTTGGAAATCTTTATCCTGGAAACATTTCACCAAGATTGATGGACTGATCACATTGACTCCAGGTTGAGGGACTGATTACCTCAAACTCTTTCTCATCTTCCACTGTTTCTCTGAATTGGACTAAAGAAGCCACTGCCTACCTGGAGTCTACCTGGAGAGAATTCCAGGGGTCAACGCCCCCGCGGCCCGGTCTGTGACCAGGCCTCATGTTGGACCAGAGCCTGATCAACCAGGCTGTTACTGCTGGCGGCACGCAGTCCAACGTACGAACCACAGCCCGGCTGATCAGGTACCGACTTGAGGTGCCTGTCCAGTGCCTGCTTGAAGACAGCCAGGGCTTGTTGGTAATCCCCTGATGTACGCTGGGAGGCAGTTGAACAATCTTGGGCCCTCACACTTATTGTGTTGTCCCTCAACGTGCTAGTGGCACCCCTGCTCTTCATTGGGGGATGTTACATCGCCTGCCGAGTCTTTTGCTTTCGTACGGAGTGATTTTCGTGTGCAAGTTTGGTACTAAGCCCTCGAGAATTTTCCATGTGTATATAATAATGTATCTCCCGCCTGCGTTCTAGGGAGTACAGGTTTAGGAACTTCAAGCGTTCCCAGTAGTTGAGGTGGTTTATCGCACTTATGCGTGCGGTGAAGGTTCTCTGCACATTTTCAAGGTCAGCAATTTCACCGCCTTGAAAGGTGCAGTTAGTGTGCAGCAATATTCCAGCCTAGATAGAACAAGCGATCTGTAAGTGTCAACATGGGCTTGGCATCCCTGGTTTTGAAGGTTCTCATTATCCATCCTGTCATTTTCGAGCAGATGCAATTGCTACATTGTTATGGTCCTTGAAGTGAGATCCTCTGACATGATCACCCCAGGTCTTTGATATTAGTTTTCGCTCTATTGTGTGGTTGGAATTAGTTTTGTACTCCGATGAGATTTTAATTTCTTCACGTTTTCCGTATCTGAGTAATTGAAATTTCTCATCATTGAACTTCATATTGTTTTCTGCAGCCCATTTAAAGATTTGGTTTATGTCTGCTTGGAGTCTTGCAGTGTCTTCAACGGTGGACACTGTCATACAGATTCGGGTGTCATCTGTAAAGGAAGACACAGCACTGTGGCTTATATCCCTGTCAATGTATGATATGAGGATGAGGAATAGGATGGGAGCAAGTACTGTGCCTTGTGGAACAGAGCTTTTCACAGTAGCTGCCTCAGACTTTACTCTGTTGACTACTACTCTTTGTGTTCTACGTGTTAGGAAATTATAGATCCATCTACCAACTTTTCCTGTTATGCCTTTATCACGCATTTTGTGTGCTATTACACCATGGTCACACTTGTCAAAGGCTTTTGCAAAATCTGTGTATATAACATCTGCATTCTGTTTATCTTCTAGAGCATCCAGGACCTTGTCGTAGTGGCCTGGCGAAACGTTTCCAGAATAACGATTCCCAAGTGTTGCACAAGTGTCTGACTCAATATCATCTCGGTTTTCTAAACCATTTATTCAAACTAACCTAACATTATGCAGCGAAAGCCAAGTAAAGTTAATCTAACTCCTCCTAAGCTAACATAATCAAACATATAACTACACTACCTTAATTAAACTTTAAACGTTATAACAAGTACTGATTTAGGTTTAAACTAATGTTCATATAATCAATGTCCTATTAACTTCACCTAACCTAACCTATTCTTTAGGGTGGATAGGACAACGTGGCAGACGTTGCAAGTGAACAAAATAGGTGGTAGGTTACTGAAAGAGTTTTGACGAGGATAGCGAGGCTCAGGTTAGGGTAAGTAGGAGAGAGAGATTATTTTCTAGTAAAAGTAGGTCTTAGACAGATATGAGTGATGTCACCATAGTTATTTAATATATTTATAAATGGGGTTGTAAGATAAGTGAATGCAGGGATGTTGGGGAGAGGTGTGGGATTGGAAGATAAAGAATCACACACCAAGTTGGAGTTGTCACATTTGCTTTTTGCTGATGACACTGTGGTTTTGGAAGATTCGGAAAAGAAGTTGCAAACGTTGGTGGACGAATTTAGGAAGGTACGTAAAAGGAAATTAAAAGTGAACATGGGAAAGAGCAAGGTGACGAGGGTAACCAAAAATTTAGGTAATAAAAGATTTGGATGTCAGATTGGAGGGAGGGAGTATGGAGGAAGTGAATGTGTTCATATATCTGGGAGTGGACTTGTCATAAGATGGGTCTATGAAAGAAAGTGAATCATACAACTGACGAGGGGAAAAAAAAAGGTGAGTGGTGCATTAAGGCATATGTGAAGACAAAGAACGTTATCAATGGGTGTGAAGCATGGGTGGTGAATGTTGCACCACACATTGCCTGAGGTGTGGGGAATTATGAGCCTACCTGTATGGACTTCACCGCCACTTACAAACAGATAATCTCAACGGGAGATGACCGTCAATTTAATTTACTACAGTCACTCCTACGAGGCGTGTGAGAAAACTTGACCCACTCCTGGTCGCGTCCAAGGGGTCCCTTCGATATTCTCACACATTCTAAACCCACTCTCGCTCTGTTCCTAAATTTGCTTGTAACAGATAAGTGAACTGTAGATATAAATCCAAATTAATTTCCATGAACGTGCCTATCTGTGCTCATGATAATACGAGCACAGATGGGCATGTTTGTGGAGCAACTTGCAATGTGAACAGACTGACTGATGTTGTAGTGGCCAGGCTTAGGCTTGGCTACAGGTACGTACTTCTGACAGTTTGGGAGACACAGATGATGATCAAACTAAATGCAAATTATGTGATCAGGCATATGGTCACTGTCTTGAACACTATGTGCTTGATTGTGCACTTATTGAGGAATATAGAGATAGACAGTATAATAACCTATGTGACATGTCAAGATATCTTATTCATGAAATAAGATACCAATTGTACTAAGCAAATTTCCTAAATTTGCTTGTAACAGATAATTGAAATGTAGATATAAACCCAAATGTACAATTGTTAACTCCTTTGGGGCCTAGTGCCTAGGCCTTTTGTGTATCCATATGCTCTTGCGCTACCGTCCACAGGATGGATATGGGGTGCACAATAAACTAGCCACTTCGGTGGCAAAATCTAATCTCGCTCTGGACCAGTTATAATAAATTGAAAAGGGTAACACCAATAGTTACGGTGTTGTTAATTTTAGTGGACTGTATAGTTTAGTATTGGACTGATTAGAAAGAGAAGGAAGAGAGTACACACATTACGATATTAAACCATCACTCACCCAGTATTGATGGTCACTGGATATCATTGACGATACTACAGTACTTATACTAATTATAACATCCCTACCGGCCGGCAACAGACTGTCATAACAGGAAAAATACTCAGCTATGGGTGAGGGAGTCGCTTCCTTGGTCTGTTCTCCCTCGTGTCGATCTCGTGGTCCTGCTCGGTAGAGATTATTCTTCCGGCAAGAACGATGATGTTGGTGGGGTCGTCTCGATATAGAAGTATGTGTTGACTTCTTGACACCTCTACAATTCTCGAGACAGAATCGCGAGGTCAACATACGGTCATCAGAAGAATGCTGCCGAGAATCACTGCACACATTCTCTCTCGTGACATTAACATCACCAAATTCTCTTTAGTTCACACGACGATTTAATGTCCCACTAATTTACCCTCGTTAGAAGTTAATCCATTAATAATTGTGTACGATGAACAATGATCAAACCGACGCACATTTCTTCTATCGAACACTCGTAATGGCGGCGTCGTTCACTATTTACCACATTATCACCCTATTATTGCGGTTTCTTGGACTTAATGTCCCACATTATTCACGGCGAACATTCACAACACTTCCTATTGTGAATTGAGGCCATTAATCACGCTTGGCCTTTATAAATGCCGAATTCTTGACTCTATTATAGTCAGAACTCCCCCATTGGCTCAACCTTCATCGCCTTCTCCCACGTGACTGACCCAGCTTGAACCCAGCTCAGCGTACCCACACCCTGACCCCGAGACGGTCGTTTGGTTCTCTCTTCATCTCTAAGTATTATGTGAATCAACAACCACATATTAAGCATACTTATTCACATTAGAAAGTTTATCGAGTATAACTTTTCGGGAAAATACCAATATTTTCCACATGAGGGTAATGTGCGGTGTTAATATTATACAGAGAATTTATAGCTTGGAGATTAAAAGAAGGTGCGGGATTACTAAAGGTATTATCCAAAGGGCTGAAGGGGATGTATTGAGATGGTTCAGACATTCAGAGAGGATGAAACAAAACAGGATGACTTGGAGGGTATATATATCTGTAGTGGAGGGAAGACAGTGTAGAGGTCGTCCTAGGAAAGGTGGGAGGGGTTAAGAGGTTTTGTGTGTGAAGGGTTTGGACATTCATCGTGTGTGTGTGTGTGTGTGTGTGTGTTAGATACAAGTGAGAGGAGGCAAGTGGTATTTATGACTTGACATGCTGTTGGATTGGGAGCAATGTAACATTTATGAAGGGATTCAAAGAAACTGGTTGGCCCTGGAGGTGGGAAGGAGGCTTGGGAATATTTGCAGTTTTGAACTGTAGTACAGGACCTGTCAAAAAATACATGTTAATTTTAAAACTTCAAAGTGCACTCCACAATGTAATTTTTATTCCACTTATGAGCCTGTACTGTGTGCCAAAATTTGGACCATTTCATGCATATTTAAAGGTTGCGCAAAGCTTCATCTTTGGTTTCTCTCTACCGCAGATGGCATCCTCAGCACCGAGTACGCGAAGTGCATCGGAATGTCGTTAGTAGGGTGTCCCTTCGAGTTTTTCTCAACTGCCCAGCTTCCGACGCGAGGTGACGTACTTCGCATGTCGCAATTCTTTCACCTGAAGCAGAACCTATCTTTCCCAAAAAGCTTCAAGAAGTCCTGTGAAGCCTGCTGTGCCATCTGGACGAGGGGAAGGATCCTTACCCAGCAGTTAGATTCCTGCATGCGGAAGTTGAAGATGTTAATGCAGGAATACCTGAACCTCAAGAAGAGTCGAAAGCGAGGTGATACACAAGCGAGGATTTTCCAGAACTCCCTCGGCGACCTCTTTGACATTGGAGCCAGTGATGCCCTGGCGCAGATGACCGTCGAAGAGGATCGCATATTTTACCAAATGCAACGCGAGGATGTCATCTCCTGCAGCATGTCTGGCCCTGATCTCGTGACAGCGGGAAAGGAGAGTCGGAAGCGACTTCGGGAAGAACAAGAGAAGGTGAGAAAGGCGAAGGCAGAGGCTGAAGCAGCTTCATCCTCGGTGGCAACACCTCAGCTGTCTCCCACGTCCTCTTCCAGCCTCGAATCCGAGGGCGACGAAGACTTTGCTTCTACTCCCAATTGCTCGATAGCACTTACAGCGCCTCCCAAGTGACCGAAGAATATCTTCGCCTCTCCTACTGTCGCGTCAGCCCTCGATTGAGTCAACCTCCCGGACAGTGGAGCCGTGTTCGTGACAGGAGCCGTGGCACGGGCTCTTGACCATGATCTCGAGAGTCTGACTCTCTCCAGAAGCTCAGTCCAGCGATCTAGGCAGCAGGAACGGGTTCGAGTGGACACTCAAGATCGAGAAGTCTTCACCCCCAAAGATCCGCTTCTCCTGCACTGGGATGCCAAGCTTCTCCCAGACTACACTGGGGGATAGGAGAATGGTGGACCATGTAGCTGTGCTCGTTACTGACCCGGGCGGTTTCGAGAAGTTGTTGGCTGTGCCGAAGACAGAAAGGGGACTGAGGGAGGCACAGGTGGAGGCATGCATGGCGGCTCTTGACGGTTTGTCACTCAGTCCTCATATTCAAGGCCTGGTCTTCGATACGATCGCCTCGATCACGGGTCTCCACCGCGGAGCCTGTACGCTGATTGAAGGGCTTGGGAGAAAACTCGTGTGGACAGCTTGCCGTCTTTATGTCTTGGAGATTGTCCTCTCCAGTGTTTTCAAGGTAGTCTTCGGGCAGACGGAAACTTCGGAGGACCGGAAACTGGACTCTTCAAGAGGTTTCGGATGGAGTGGCCCAACGTCAACCAAGAGGTATACATTGGTGCCCCTGGCTAGATGTTCCGCGAACACAGATTGGAAGAGCAGTGCTTCGACATGGTTTCCTACATCGAGCAGGCTATGAAGGAGCAGCAAGTGCGAACAGACAATGCTGAGTTCCTCAGCCTGAGCCTCCTCTTCTTGGGTGGAAGGGGTGACAAACGGGCCAAGTTTCAGCCCCCAGGCCCGACGCATCAAGTGCGGTGGATAGGGAAGGGATTGTATGTCTTGAAGGGCTTCCTCTTCCAGAACCAGTTCAATCTCACTACCAAGGAATCGCGTGCCGTTGGATCACTCTCACTTTTCGTCACTTTGATCTATGTCCAGTTGTGGAACGAGGCTCTGCGTGGTGTGCAAGCTCCTCCTAATGACTTGGACTTCCTCCAAACCCTTCGAGCGTATCCGGACAGAGAGATCACGAATGCTGCTGCTATCACCTTTGCACGCCATCTCTGGTATCTGGCAGAGCACCTAGTTGGATTGGAGTTCTTCCATGAGAAAATGGACATTGCGACAAAGCGCAAGATGGTGACCAACCTCGAACGGGAAAAGAAGCCAGGGTGCCCCCGTCGCTTGCAAGGTGTCCCAGAGATCAGAGTCGGACTGGAGGAGTTCGTGACTAAGAGAACACTAAAGATGTTTAAAGCGTCATTGCTGAGCAGAGGAAAGGGAAGGAAAAATCTTCCTTCTTGAATGAAGACCCTGAAACGTGGGAGACGAACATGACACTCCTGGAAATAAAGAAGTCTGCGGGCTCTTTGAAGGTCGTGAACAACGCAGCAGAAAGAGCTGCTTCCCTCGTTCAGACCTTTAACACGTCGCTGACCAAGGACGAGGAGCATAAACAGTACCTTCTTTGCCTCATGGCGGATCACCGTCGCCACTTCCCTGCTCCGACCAAGGAGAGACTAATGAAGGTGGGTGATGCCTGAATTTTAGAGGGACAGATTGAAGTCAGACCTTATTTCCTCGTTCAAGTAAGCACAAGAATTATTACGAGCGAGCGAGCGAGCGAGCGCGGTGAGTGGAGCGAAGTCTTACTGGCACTTGGTGTGACAAATGAGCGACCCGACACTACCCGACCCAACCCGACATGACACAGTCTAAAATTGGGCTCTTATACAAATGCATTAGACTGTCTTAAATGTAGTGCTACACCGAGGAATTTGGGCCTATTTTTTCCTGCAGTTTCTGAAGGTTGAACCAAAGTTTGCCTCAGAATTATGTGGGGTTGATTAACCTTGGCCGTCTTCCTTGTTCTTACTGATGCCTCTCTCTTTAAATGAGTTTTTTTTAACGAGCCCCTTTTACTTTTAGAAGTCTCCCCTTTAAATGTTAACGTTTTCTCGCCTCTCCCCCGGGTCCCGCGGGTGACTGCCATATAATTGCCAGTGACTTCTATATCACTGACAATATATTTATGTTTGTAAAGTTATTGATATCATATCGGGGTGTAGCCGATTTTTTATTATTGCCACATTAATTTCGTTTAGGCTATTGCAATATCAATGCTTGTGGGATTTTTCTAATGGTATAATATTCATACTAAATACTCATACTGTAACAAACATTCAAACCCAATGTTATTTTACTTAAGATAATCTCAGTTTTATATTGTCATCCTCCTTAACACTTGTTGCAATTTCAATTTCATATCATATTGTCATTTGAAATAAAATATATAACTAGAAGAAACTCAATAAATTTCTCTAGTATTGTTATTTTACTAGTATAGCATCAACATATTGTAACTTGAAATAAAATATACAACTAGAATAAACTCAACCAATTTCTCTAGTATTGGTCGATCACCATGCCCAGCCCTTCTAGGGCAGGGTAGGTGCCAAGGCTGGAGCTTGCTACCATCTGCGGCTCGCAAGATTGTCCTTCCCGTCAGCCTCCTTGGGGCGGGGAAGGTGGCAGACCAGAGGGGCCTAGCAACTATCTACCTACCTGCCTCGTGCTTGTGGGCGAATATGGCTAGGCCTGGAACCAGTTGGTCCCACCGCTGAGGGGTACCCCCTCCCATGGGAGACTTCGGTCTCTGCTACTCCCACGCCAGGGAGCCGAAGCCGGGTCGCCATCTGGTAAAGACCCGGGCCGGGAGATTTCCCGGTGAATCAACACCTCCTCCTCACCTCTAGTATTGTCTTTTTAATAGTACGTATGTATAATCATATTGTAAATTGAAATGATATATAACTAGAATAAACTCAATAAATTTCTCTAGTATTAAGTACTTAGTGAATAAGTATTTAGAATAAGCTGCCCATAATGCCATGGCATGCCAGTGGCTCTCCTTGCATTACAGTTTTATACTTGTAACTACCTATAACTATGTATACTTGTAACATGCAATGAAATAAAAATATTATTATATTATTATTATTATCCTTCTGGCTGTGGCTGCTGGAGTGCCTGGGGGCACTTCCGGTATCCTCCTTTCTCTCCCTCCCTCACTCACTCCATGTGAAGACTAAGCAAGTTTATTCAGGTATACACAAATACGTACAGTTACATAGATTATCATACATAGCAGCATATGTGTAGGGAACCTAGGATAACCCAAAAAAGTCAGACGGAGTGACTTATTTCCATTGGGAGTGACTTATGGTAACGTACTTGCGTGGACATCCTCCTCTTTTCTGCAATTTTGCAAGCTCCTGATGATTTGTTGATTGCAACACGAAAGGCCTAGAGCTATCATTCTACTATATATATATATATATATATATATATATATATATATATATATATATATATATATATATATATATATATATATATATATATATATATATATATATATATATATATATATATATATATATATAGTAGAGGTAACAATTGTGTACATATTAATTGATAGATTTATTCTCCTAGGAAGATCTAGGTAAGTTTGTACAGTTAGTAACTAATAGTAGGATTATTGAGGCAACTTTAGATATTAATAATGTAGTTCTAGCACCTTAATATAGGCAGATATAAGCCTTAAATAGGTACATTAGGTTATGTTAGCTAGAGAGAACTGGCAGCCCACACTTGAATCTAAGCGGGAGTGATGCTGGCTCTTTATTCTTAGACCAGATTTCACCGAGTGAACAAGTGCTGTGACCAGGGCAGCATTCCCCACGTGACTCCCAACATCTGTCCTGGGGACCCGGAGGAGATAACCCGAAGTGCTGTGGATATCTTTCTCCATCCAGACCCAATACAGTAGGACCTTACCTCTTTTCTTCTCAGTATCTGGCCAGTTTTCTGGGGGAAACGTGTGTAGGTTTGGTTGTGGGTCTCTCGTGCGGTCGGACGCTATTTAGCAGGTACCAGCATCCCCTCTTTGAGTAAAAGTCTGGAAGCTAGTGTCCCTTACTGTTTAGATATTGCTTGGAGGATATACCCTAGAGCTGGGGATTCTGAGTTAATACAGGACACTAATACCACTTAAATTTTGCAGATTAAGGTTCTTCCCTGCACATGGTGTTTGGAGGGGTTAGGCTTAGGGAGTTTGGAAGACAGAGTGCCATATACATATATATATATATATGGCTTGTCTTGCATATATATATATATATATATTATATATATATATATATATATATATATATATATATATATATATATATATATATATATATATATATATATATATATATATATATATATATGCAAACAATCGTAGACAGGCGATCTTAACTATGCAAGACCAGCATGGGGGTGGAAATCTTTAGCTCAAGTACTTTCTATTTAGGAAGAGATACTTCTGAGTACCTCTGAGAACATTCGAGTACCACAGAGGAGGATATTTAAACGGACAAAGAGCACATTCTATTCCTTTCTTTCATTAATTAAAAGGTTACACAGAGTAATAACAATCCATGTGTATAGTGTCCAATGAGAAAAGTTTTTCTCAAACTACATGACCTGTTATAAGCGACTAGAAAAAGTTTGTAGCTGGCTATTTAGTATTTAGTAATATAAATAAATATATATATATATATATATATATATATATATATATATATATATATATATATATATATATATATATATATATGTAACCACGAACAAGTGGCATTGATCAATAACAACACTGCGACTAACCAAGGATTCGAACCCATGTTGTTTTGGCCCGCCTCATGGTGAGCGAAAACCACATGACGCTCTAACCCACAGGACCACCAAATCCTACAAGAATGACGCACCCAGCAGAGCTAGGTGTTTTACCGTGATCCGACGACACACAGTGGTGTGGGTGTCTCTGAGCTAATTTCATTCTGCTCCCCGTTTGGTGTAATAGCCTCAACGAGCAGTATTTTATATTATTGTAACCACGATCGAGTGGTATTGATCAATAGCAACACTGCGAATCCTTGGCCGAATAGGTAAAATTGGTCAATTAACAAGAACTCATTTAAAATTAAGTCCTTTCTAAAATTTTCTCTTATACGTTTAAAGATGTATTTTTTTCATTTATATTAATGTAAAAATTAATAGTTTTGCACCAAAATAACCTTAGAAAACTTACCTAACTTTATTATAGCAAGCGCAATTTAATTTAGCCTAATCCAACTAAATATATTTTAGATAAGTTTACAATAATTTAATAATAAACAAACTCAATGAAATATATTTTTTTTCGGAAGGTTCAGAATGATTTCTGCGAAATTAATTCATACACAAATTTTTGCTTGCCTTATTCGGCAAGAAGAGCGTTGCTATTTAAGCCAAAATCGCAAGTTTTATCCATTCGGCACGACATATATATCTATATATATGCAATAAGATCACAGTAAACACGTGATATCACAATATGCAGAATAACCACTGTGAAAAAATAGTGAAATTCCAAGCGCTTTCGTGGCTTCATACATTATCAAGGAACTATCATATATATATATATATATATATATATATATATATATATATATATAGTATATATCACCCACTACTCTTTCCATCGCCAGACTTACCTAGAGAGCAGCTTCTGATAGTCATGATAGTCGTTGAGGGTTATGAAAATATCCCCTAAGTTCTTTAGGTCCACTTGAGGCCCAGTTATGTAGGTGACAGGAGCAAAGTACCTGCAACAAAGAGGACAAATGTATTTTGCTATTCAACAAAAGATCTAATATACAGATTGGTTAGCATCAGGCAAGGGTGTGTGGCAGATGCTGGCCACCGAATATCGAAAACATCAAGGATTCCAGTGTTATTAGGGCCGTAAAATTAGACTACGTCATGCTTTATGTGCACCATTAAAAATATACATAAACAAATTAATAAAAATATAAATATTTAAAAATCCAAAAGCTGTCATAAGGTTCGAACCTGGCAAGTCAAAACTCAGCAGCATTTCCATACAATGGTACCGCAGTAGTAGAGAATACCGACAATATGTAAACGAGACAATATTGTTTTTAGATGAAAATGTTTCGTCCAATAGGAAGTTTTCCATCCTTGAAACATGGTAAACGAAACGTCTTCATTAATAAAATGCCACAACCTATGTATTGTGTCTTATGTACATGCCACATACTGTAAGCTTTGGAATAATAACATAGCTACCAACTGCGACTCTATGCCAATTTTTGCAAAGATCTCATCCCACCACATAGGCAGTGACGGAACGTCCCCCTGTCGTCAATGAATATGGAATAAAAGTAACAAATATTCATTTTTTTTTTCTAGAGATATCGGAAAGCTTTAACTACGCAACTGTAAACAATCCAGGAGCTCTGCACCCCGATCCATGAGGTCTAATCATGAGATTTTCCAACATACATGTACATCATATTGTAGACTTTGGAATGTTAGTTTAGCCACCATGTGCAACTTGATACCAGCCTTCACAGATCCCTCATCCCACCCTACAGGTAGTGACAGTACAGCTCTTGACCCCCTGGAGACAATAAATTGGGCAAATACACCAGCATTTTCAGTTTGAAGTCAACCAGAAGACGCATTCTCATGTTATTACACGATAACTAATTAGCTCCATTTTCTTTTTTAACACACCAGGGTCTCCCACCGAGGTAGGGTGACCTGAAAAACAAAAAACACTTACCATTACTCCGTCACTGTCTTGCCAGAGACGCGCCGACACTGCATATCAACTGCCAGGCAAACTGCAAATACCCGAACCCATCCTTCAGAGTGCAGGCGCTGTACATCCCACCTCCAGGACTCAAGTCAGGCTAACCTGTTTGCCTGAATCTCTTCATAAATGTTACCTTGCTCACATTCCAACAGCTTCTAAAATCATAAAAACCACTTGCCTCCACTCCTATTTAACACACATGGGCCTGTTGGATGTCCAAACTCCTCCCATTCTCAACTTCATTTAACCCTTTCCTAGGATGACCCCTACCCATTTTTTTCTTCACTACAGATTTATACACCCTCTAAGTCATCTTATTTTGTCCCATCTTCTCTAATTATCTAAACAGCTTTAATAACCCTTCCTCAGCCCTTTGATAATACTTTTAATAACCCCGCACCTCCTCTTAATCCCCAAACTACGAATACTCTGCATAATATTCAAACCACACATTGCCCTCAGGCACGATATCTCCCTTTTTGCTTCTTTGGATAATTTATTATAATTATAATAATGGGGGAGCGCTAAACCCGTAGGATTATACAGCGCATGTGGGAGGGATGGAAGGTATTCAGGCTCAATTCAGGGAACTGGAGCACAGATCCAATTTCCTAGATCAAGAGCCCCTCACCAGCATCAAGGAACCTCCCTCGTGGGGTTGGATAAGAGTGTATATCTCCACAGATGCTTCAGTGCTCCACCCACCTTTTTTCCCTCGTCAGTTCTATGGTTCACCTCACCTTTCATAGGCTCATCTCCGCCGACAAGTCCACTCTGAAAAAATATCTTAACACGTTCACTTCCTCCATACTCTCTCCTTCCAATCTGATATCCAATCGTACATTACCTAAACTTTTTATTACTCTCATCATCATGCTCTTTTCTATCTTCACTTTTAATTTCCTTCTTTTTACATGCCCTTTCAAGTTCGTCCACCAACCTTTGCAACTTCTCAAGTTTCCCATATTAGCCTCGTTATTATTTATAATTAAAATAAATAAATTTCTAACTACACAGACCAAATCTAAATTAAATCTTCATTTAGGGAACATG
The DNA here is from genome assembly GCA_009830355.1 of Cherax destructor. Taxonomy (NCBI): domain Eukaryota; kingdom Metazoa; phylum Arthropoda; class Malacostraca; order Decapoda; family Parastacidae; genus Cherax; species Cherax destructor. Next base: position 90,496 of record WNWK01001038.1, on the reverse strand, counting down.
CATCAACGCTGAGTGTGAAGCCATTCTTAAGAGACATTCTTAAGTTATTTCAGGAAAACTAATATTCTAGTTTTCTCAATAAAATTGGCCAGTTAGTATTTACACACGTCAGTGTGTGTGTGTGTACTCGCATAATTGTGGTTGCAGGGTTCGATTCATAGCTCCTGACCGCGCCTCTTCACTGGTCGCTACTAGGTCCCCTCTCTCCCAGCTCCATCAGATTTATCATACCTCTTCTTAAAGCTATGTATGGATTCTGCCTCCACTACATCACACTAAAGACTATTCCACTTCCTGACAACTCTGTGACTAAAGAAATACTTCCTAACGACGGGGGGAGTTGAATGATAGCTCTAGACCTTTCACGTTGCAATCAACACCCTTGCTGGGCGTTTGCTGTAATCTTATTTGCTTGGACCTCCTCCTCTTTCCTTCTAAATCGTAAGCTCCTGATGATGTGTTGATTGCAACACGAAAGGCTTAGAGCTATCATTCAACTCCCCCCGAGGTTGTTTTGCACACACACACACACACACACACAAGGCGGGGCCAGGAGCTGAGTCTCGACCCCTGCAACCACAATTAGGTGAGTACAAGGACAGAATCAGCAAAGGACAACCAGAGCAGGGAAGAACAACAAGCGCAAGCACACACAGAACCGCCCCCAGAACCCGCCCCAGAATCCCACAACCAAACACGCTATACCAACACAAATTACAGTCCACACTTACATCCCCCACCCCACACTACGCAGTAGAATCCCACAGCACACTGACAGGTCCCCCACCTTCACAGACCCCTCAGAACACACTGTTGGAGAGGAAACTGAAGGTATGGTTCACCAATGGGGATGGAATACGAATAAGTGGGAGGAGTGGCACGAAAGAGTCAAAGAGGCACCACCGGACATCATAGCTCTCACAGAAACCAAGCTCACAGGAATAATAACAGATGCCATCTTTCCAATGGGATATCAGATTCTGAGAAAACAGAGGGAACAGAGGGGGTGGATGAGTAGCACTGCTCATCAAAAACCAATGGGATTTTGATGAGCTGGAGAGGGAAGACAGAGGAGAAGCAAGAGATTACATAATAGGAACACTTCAGTCTGGAGGTCCTAAGGTGGTAATTACAGTGATGAATAACCCACCACAGAACAGCAGGAGGCCAAGGCAAGAGTGGACACACTGGCGGAAGTGGCCAGAAGGCTCATGCGAGCAGGGCAAAGCTACTGATAATGGGTGATTTCAACCACAAGGAAATCGACTGGGAGAACCTGGAGCCACATGGGGATGCCCAGAAACGTGGAGGGCTATGATGATAGAGGTGGTACTGGAAAACCTCATGTACCAACACGTAAGGGACACTACCAGAGAGAGAGAGGAGATGATGAACCAGCGAGACTGGACCTAGTATTCACCTTGAGTAGTGCAGATATTGAGGACATCACATATGAAAGACCCCTCAGGGCCAGTGATCACGTGGTTCTGAGCTTTGAATACATAGTAAAGTTACAAGTGGAAAGAGAAGCAGGAAGGGCAGGACGAATGAAGCCCAACTACAAGAGAGGGAACTATGCAGGCATAAAGAATTTCCTTCACGGGGTTCAGTGGAACAGAGAACTGGCAGGGTAAACGAAATGATGGAATATGTGACAAGAATATGCAAGGAAGCTGAGGAGAGGTTTGTACCCAAGGGAAACAGAAATAACGAGAAAGCCAGGATGAGCCCATGGTTCACCCAAAGGTGTAGGGAGGCTAAAACCAAGTGTGCTAGAGAATGGAAGAAGTATAGAAGGCAAAGAACCCAGGAGAATAAGGAGAGACGTCGGAGAGACATAAATGAATATGCACAGGTAAGAAGGGAGGCCCAACGGCAATAAGAAGATGACAAAGCAGCGAAAGCCAAATCTGACCCGAAGCTGTTGTACAGCCACATCAGGAGCAAAACAACAGTCAAGGACCAGGTAATCAGGCTGAGGAAGGAAGGAGGAGAGATCACAAAAAACGACCGTGAAGTGAGGAGCACAACATGAGATTCAAAGAAGTGTTCACAGTGAAGACAGAAGGAACTCCAGAAAGACAGAGAGACGGGTTCACCATCAAGTGTTGGACAAAATACATACAACCTAGGAAAAAATAAAGAGGCTGCTAAGAGAGCTAGATACCTCAAAGGTGATGGGGCCAGATAACATCTCTCCATGGGTCCTGAGAGAGAGAGCAGAGGCGCTATGTGTGCCACTAACAATAATCTTCAACACATCTGTCGAAACAGGGCGACTACCTGAGGTATGGAAGACAGCAAATGTAGTCCCGATTTTTAAAAAAGGAGACAGACACGAAGCACTAAACTACAGACCAGTGTCACTAACATGTATAGTATGCAAAGTAATGGAGAAGATTATCAGGAGAAGAGTGGTGGAACACCTAGAAAGGAACGAGCTCATCAACGACAGGCAGCACGGGTTCAGGGACGGGAAATCCTGTGTCAGCCTTAGGACTGATGCTGTTTCTGTTATTTGTGAACGACATGACGGAAGGAATAGACTCCTTAATGTCCCTGTTTGCAGATGATGTGAAGTTGATGAGAAGAATTCAGTCGGATGAGGACCAGGCAGAATTACAAAGGGATCTGGAGAGGCTGCTGGCATGGTCTAGCAACTGGCTCCTGCAAAGTCATGAAGATTGGGGAAGGGCAAAGAAGACCGCAGACGGAGTACACTCTAGGGAGCCAGAGACTACAAACCTCACTCAAGGAAAAGGATCTTGGGGTGAGTATAACACCAGGCACATCTCCGGAGGCGCACATCAACCAAATAACAGCTGCAGCATACTGGCGTCTAGCAAACCTAAGAACAGCATTCCGACATCTTTATAAGGACTCGTTCAGGACCCTGTACACTGTATACGTTAGGCCCATACTGGAGTACGCAACACTATTTTGGAACCCACACCTAGCGAAGCATGTAAGGAAGCTAGAGAAAGTGCAAAGATTTGCAACAAGACTAGTCCCGGAGCTAAGGGGTATGTCCTACGAGGAAAGATTAGGGGAGATCAACCTGACGACACTGGAGAACAGGAGAGATAGGGGGGATATGATAACGACTTATAAAATACTGAGAGGAATCGACAAGGTGGACAGAGACAGGATGTTCCACAGATGGGACACAGCAACAAGGGGTCACAGATGGAAGTTGAAGACTCAGATGAATCACAGGGACGTTAGGAAGTATTTCTTCAGTCACAGAGTTGTCAGGAAATGGAATAGTTTGGGAAGTGATGTAGTGGAGGCAGGATCCATACATAGCTTAAAGAAGAGGTATGATAAAGCTCATGGAGTAGGAAGAGTGACCCAGTAGCGGCCAGTGAAGAGGCTGGGCCAGGAGCTATGAATCGACCCCTGCAACCACAACTAGGTGAGTACACACACACACAATAAATATATATATATATGTCGTGCCGATTAGGTAAAACTGGTCAATTAGCAAGAACTCATCTAAAATTAAGTCCTTTCTAAAATTTTCTCTTATGCGTTTAGAGATATATTTTTTTATTTATGTTAATGTAAAAATTTATAATTTTGTACCAAGAGAAACTTTGAAAACCTACCTAACCTTATTACAACAAGCGCAATTTAATTTAGCCTAACCCAACTAAATATATTTTAGATACGTTAACATTAATTTAATAATAAACAAACACATTGAAATATATTTTTTTCGTTATGTTCAGAATGATTTTCGCGAAATTATTGCATAGACAAATTTTCACTTGTCTTATATGGCAAGGTGAGCGTTGCTATTTAAGCTAAAATCGCAAGTTTTACCTAATCGGCACGCTTAAAAAAAAAATTATTTAATATATATATATATATATATATATATATATATATATATATATATATATATATATATATATATATATATATATATATATATATATATATATATATATATATATATATATATATATATATATATATATATATATATATATATATATATATATATATATATATATATATATATATTTTATTATTAAATTAATGTTAACTGATTTTATCTAAAATATATTTGGTTGGGTTAGGCTAAATTAAATTGCGCTTGTTGTAATAAGGTTAGGTAGGTTTTCAAAGTTTCTCTTGGTACAAAATTATAAATTCTTACATTAACATAAATGAAAAAATATATCTTTAAACGTATAAGAGAAAATTTTAGAAAGGACTTAATTTTAGATGAGTTCTTGCTAATTGACCAGTTTTACCTAATCGGCACGACTTATTATTATATTATATATATATATATATATATATATATATATATATATATATATATATATATATATATATATATATATATATATACTTGCGATTTTGTCTTAAATAGCAACGCTCTTCTTGCCGAATAAGACAAGTGAAAATTTCTGTATACAATAATTTCGCAAAAATCATTCTGAACCTAACGAAAAAAATATATTTCACTGTGTTTGTTTATTATTAAATTACTGTAAACTTATTTAAAATATTTTTAGTTAGATTAGGCTAAATTAAATTGTTCTTGTTATAGTAAGATTAGGTAAGTTTTCTAAGGTTCTTTTGGTACAAAACTATTAGTTTTTACATTAACATAAATGAAAAAAATACATCTTTAAACGTGTAAGAGAAAGTTTTAGAAAGGACTTAATTTTAAACGAGTTCTTGCTAATTGACCAGTTTTACCTAATCGGCACGACATATATATATATATAACCTCTTCCACCTACGAAAGGTGATCCGAAAAATAAACTACTCGTAAAAGAAACTAAACTTTTCCTTTTAGATTTAGTAATTTATTCAGGTGAAGGGGTACTAGCCCCTTCTCGGCATTTTAGCCGCCTCTTAAGAGACGAATGGCTTACGGTGGAATTACTCGTATAAACTTCCCTATGGTGTGTGTTACATATATATTTTCAACAAAATGAACTGGAGCTAGATTCGTCACAGACCGTTGGTGGTTTGGATTTAGCTCTTAACAATATTATCGTTGATACAAAAGCAGAATTTGCAGACATTACGAGAAACTTTGTGTGTGTGCAGGATTTGGCCAAGGGTTAGATTTCTTCTACTTCTTCAGAAAGTTATAATTGTTTACGATAGTTCTGAAGCAACGGCAACGGAAGTGATGAATGAAAGTTAAATTGATCACACGGACTGTGATAAATCATAATCAAGATCCAGTTCCAACACACCACTACGACCAATGCTCGTCCCATCACCACTACGACTAATGCTCGCCCCATTACCACTACGACTAATGCTCGTCCCATCACCACTACGACCAATGCTCGTCCCATCACCACTACGACTAATGCTCGCCCCATTACCACTACGACCAATGCTCGTCCCATCACCACTACGACCAATGCTCGTCCCATCACCACTACGACTAATGCTCGCCCCATCACCATTACGACTAATGCTCGCCCCATCACCACTACGACCAGTGCTCGCCCCATCACCACTACGACCAATGCTCGCCCCATCACCACTACGACTAATGCTCGCCCCATCACCACTACGACCAGTGCTCGCCCCATTACCACTACGACCAATGCTCGCCCCATCACCACTACGACTAATGCTCGCCCCATCACCACTATCCCACCACTTTATACCATACTATTACCATTACTCACTTTATATATTTGGAGTTCTCCAAAAATATAGTCATGTCATACTTGAAGATCTTAAGGTTGACGAGGTCATCGGGTGAGAAGGAAGTTGGGTCGATCTTCTCAGCTCGACTCAACAACTCCTCACACTTGATCTGTCAAATATAAACATAACACTTATTGTTTACCAAGGTCGAAGCACTCACAATATTCACCTCTTTTCCAAGTTCATTAAAGAAGTTCAAGGTTATTTTAAGTAACACGATAAGGACATTTCAGTACTACATATTACTACTCTGAATATAAATATAATAGGCAGAACTTGCGATTTTGGCTTAAATAGCAACGCTTATCTTGCCATATAAGACAAGCGAAAATATGTGTATGCAATAATTTCGGAAAAATCATTCTCAAACCAACGAAAAAAATATATTTCATTGTGTTTGTTTATTATTAAATTATTGTAAACGTATCAAAATTATATTTAGTTGGATTAGGCTAAATTAAATTGAGCTTGTTATAATAAGGTTAGGTAAGTTTTCTAAGATTCTTTTTGTGCAAAATTATATTTTTTTACATTAACATAAATACATAAATGAAAAAAAAATATATCTTCAAACGTATAAGAGAAAATTTTAGAAAGGACTTAATTTTACATGAGTTCTTGCTAATTGACCAGTTTTACCTATTAGGCACGACACACACACACACACACACATATATATATATATATATATATATATATATATATATATATATATATATATATATATATATATATATATATACATATATATACATATATATATATACATATATACATATATATATATATATATATATATATATATATATATATATATATATATATATATATATATATATATATATATATATATATATATATATATATATACATATATACAAGACAACCACTATGAAAAAATAGAAGAATTCCAAGCGCTTTCGTGACTACTCACATTATCAAGATAATGTGATAATGTGATAGTCACGAAAGCGCTTGAATTCCTCTATTTTTCATAGTGTTGTCTTATATATATATATATATATATATATATATATATATATATATATATATATATATATATATATATATATATATATATATACAGTGGTACCTCTACTTACGAGCAGCTCCCAATTCGAACAATTATGTAAATGTATTTTTGTAGGTGCTTTTGTAAGTGTATTTTGGGGTCTGAAATGGATTAACCTGATTTTCATTATTTCTTATGGGAAAAAATTCCTTCGGTATCGGCACTTGAATAGCCGTCTGGAACGAATTAAGCTCGTAAGTAGAGGTACCACTGTATATATATATATATATATATATATATATATATATATATATATATATATATATATATATATATATTATATATATTCATTCAAAAAATGATGATGTTCTCAAAGGTTGAGGATTCTTTTCGATGTATGTCCCCGACATAACCACAACTCCTGTAAAGAAATCCGGATCTGGACTGTTATGTTAGGATGGTACCCTAATAGTGGTAGTATTGCTTAGATATACCAAGAATTAAGATAACCGTTCTTAGTTTGTGTATATATATATAGACCAGCTACTCCCAAAGAGCACAAACAGTCCCACTGGGACAAACCGATCATGGAAAAAATTGCCAACACAATGCTCACCAACGCTTCAGGAAAGGACAAAGCTCGTCTCCTAGTGGTGAAGGTACCACACTCGACCCACAGGCCATTCGGATTGGTGTTGCTCTTCGCCTAGCCGCCCCCATACTCACCGAACATAGGTGTATTTGCGGCAGGGCGACGGCTGATCATTTCGGACTTCATGGTCTCGTGTGTCACACATCAGAAGGGAAGTATGCTAGACATGAGGAGGTCAATGACATCATAAAGAGAAGCCTCGCCACAGCCCGTTGCCCAGCCCAACGGGAACCCCAAGTGCAGAGGTCTGAGGGAAGTCAAAAGCGTCCTGATGGAGCCACTATGCTACCCTGGAAGGATGGTAAGCAGATTGTTTGGGACTACACCTGTGCTGCCACAATGGCAGACACCTACTTGCAATACTCCGTAGCCGAAGGGGGTGGAGCTGCCAATAACAGGGAGACCCAGAAGACTCACAAATATGAAGGCCTTTCCCCTTGCTATAACTTCATCCCAATAGGGTCGGAGACCCATGGAGCATGGGGCAAGTGTGCTCTAAAGTTTCTCAAAGAGCTGGGTGAAAAACTCATCATAGAAACCAAGGATCACAGGGCGACCAGCTTCCTCTTTCAAGGACTCAGTGTTGCGATCCAGAAGGGAAATACCTGCAGCATTCTGGGTTGTTATCTATGTTGTTTTACTCCCTATTGTATTATTGTCAATGTATTTTGTCGATGTATTTTGTCTTGAAATAAAGTTTATACACAATGAAAAGATGGGGTGGTAGGGAAAGTGGAATATTCAAATGGCTTCAGAAAGAAATCTAAATATTCTTCCTTGAAGCCTTTTTATCCACTTCTCCGAGGCTATGGGTCCCACAATTTACACCAGAGGTGGGCCCCATCCTATAAAATATATATATATATATATATATATATATATATATATATATATATATATATATATATATATATATGGAAAGAGTAAGGTGATGAGGATAACAAAAAGATTAGGTGACGAAAGATTGGATATCAAATTGGAGGGAGAGAGTATGGAGGAGGTGAATGTATTCAGATATTTGGGAGTGGACATGTCAGCAGATGGGTCTATAAAGGATGAGGTGAATCATAGAATTGATGAGGGAAAAAGGGTGAGTGGAGCACTTCGGAGTCTGTGGAGACAAAGAACTTTGTCCATGGAAGTAAAGAAGGGAATGTATGAAAGTATAGTTATACCAACACTCTTATATGGGTGTGAAGCATGGGTGATGAATGTTGCAACGAGGAGAAGGCTGGAGGCAGTGGAGATGTCATGTCTGAGGTCAATGTGTGGTGTGAATATAATGCAGAGAATTCGGAGTTTGGAAATTAGGAGGAGGTGCGGGATTACCAAAACTATTATCCAAAGAGCTGAGGAGGGGTTGTTGAGGTGGTTCGGACATGTAGAGAGAATGGAACGAGACAGAATAACTTCGAGAGTGTATAAATCTGTAGTGGAGGGAAGGCGGGGTAGGGGTCGGCCTAGGAAAGGTTGGAGGGAGGGGTAAAGGAAGTTTTGTGTGCGAGGGCTTGGACTTCCAGCAAGCATGTGTGAGCGTATTTGATAGGAGTGAATGGAGACAAATGGTTTTAATACTTGACGTGCTGTTGGAGTGTGAGCAAAGTAACATTTATGAAGGGATTCAGGGAAACCGGCAGGCTGGACTTGAGTCCTGGAGATGGGAAGTACAGTGTCTGCACTCTGAAGGAGGGGTGTTAATGTTGCAGTTTTATAACTGTAGTGTAAAGCACCCCTCTAGCAAGACAGTGATGGAGTGAATGATGATGAAAGTTTTTCTTTTCGGGCCACCCTGCCTTGGTGGGAATCGGCCGATGTGTTAAATATATATATATATATATATATATATATATATATATATATATATATATATATATATATATATATATATGTCGTGGCGAATAGGTAAAACTTGTTATTTTTGGCTTAAATAGCAACGCTCTTCTTGCCGAATAAGGCAAGTGAAAATTTCTGTATGCAGTAATTTCCCAAAAATCATTCTGAACTTAACGAAAAAAATTTAATTCATTGTGTTTATTATTAAATTATTGTAAACGTATCTAAAATATATTTAGTTGGATTAAGCTAAATTAAATTGCGCTTGTTATAATAAGGTTAGGTAAGTTTTCTAAGGTTGCTTTGGTACAAAATTAATAATTCTTACATTAACATAAATGAAAAAATACATCTTTAAACGTATAAGAGAAAATTTTAGAATTTAATTAATATTAAATGAGTTCTTGCTAATTGACCAATTTTACGTTAATAACCAAAAACCAAGGTGACTCACCTTGCTCTGCTGGAAGTGTGCCAAGCTGTAGCTGTCTAGATGACCTGCAGTGTCGTCGTTGATGCCAACCTGTTCATACACACACACACCAATATTAGACACGACGTAATCTCACTTATGTTATGGGTAAATTCACGTGGTTAATTAAATTCATTAAACTTGAGCACAGTTCTGGAGAACTAAACATGTTTGGCTTTAATGTGAATTCGGCAAGAGTTTTTTACGAGTTCCTCAAAATTACTTAGAAAGACACAAAATTACGCATGAGACCTTTGAAGATTGAATGTCCAAGTATAAAATACATTGTGTAGACGTATAAAATGTACTGACTTATGGAACTGCTATTTTTTTACAGCAACAATACCTGAGGACCTCGTCTTCATTAAGATCATTCAGTTACTAACACAAGTATGTTCCCTTAGTTCTGAACTATCTGACCTGCTATATATTCCCGACCAGTCACGCAGTACACACTAATGATAATAATTATAAACTTAATTTTTAAGTGGGGAAGGGGTGGGGGACCTGTAAGCCAGTGGAAGGTCTCGATCATTATATGAGTAAGACCCGTGACAGGAAACTTCATTACCCTACATACCTACTTGCCCTTCCCGTGCAGGTTTGTCTCAAATTTAACCTCCCCAACATTCTCCACCTAACTCTCCGCCCAATATATACAGTCATACACTCTGCCCAAGTAGATCTGTTTCTGACTTAAAAAGCCAACAGTGGGGGAAGAAACGTAGTCAGTAAAGGATCGCATTATACTGCATTTGTGTTCTTTTTTTTCAATAAAAACTATTACTATGATGGAATGAAACTTGAAAATGCGGTATCTGATGAACATTTAATGGAATATATAACGCTATATCCTTATTGCCCTTCAGTAGTCTCCCAGCTCAGGCTGACAGATTTTATCTCTATGTAAGTAAAGATTATGACAGGGAAAACATAGGCAGCTTTTGTTCCCATTATGTAACATTGTTATATAAAATAGGGTAGCAGCATATTGCTAAAGACTCCAATTTTGCTAAAAATAAATAATTAAATAATCTTTTCCCACGAAGGTCTAAGGCACCTCTCACAGTTTTGATCTTACCTCCGAAGTAAACTGAGGGAAATGTTGAGTTTTCCAGTGCCAGTAGTCTTGCATGAGATTCTGAAGGTCAGTATTAGGTGTGGGTTGTGACAGAGGAATATGGGCCATTGCACCAGGGTTGAATACCATCAAGGTCACTGTCACCATCACAACCAAAGAAGACATTATCAACGCCTTCACTGTCCTGTAAAGACAACCAATCACAGCCTGGTGATAGATGCAGACATTTATCCGTTTTTGCTACTGTACCACTTACAGTATACAATAAATTAACAAAAAAATGTGATACTTCACTGCGTTGATATTAATGTGACTGGTGTCGAGGCTTCTTCTATCCTTGTATCAATGTCTGAAACCAGGTTTTCTTGAAGAATGAGACTTGTGCAACATTTGGTTTTCTATGAAGAAACGTTTCTCCAATTAGCGAATTCTTCAGTCAATTTCAAAGTAGAACGGTGGAAAACGAATAGTAGTTTGAGGTAATCAGTCCGATTACCTCAAACTACTCCTACCGTTCTTCATTGTATTGGACTGAAGAAGCCACTGGCTGGAGAAACGTTTCCTCAATAAAGATAACGAAATGTTGCACAAGTTCCTCTTTCTTTAACCTGTCGGTTTTCAAAACCATTTGTCACAGGTTTCCTTGTTGATTTCTGGGCACCCAGGCGGCTTTGGTGTTTCCATCCATTAAGATCTTTATCATGTCATGACTTAATAAACGTCTTAACAGACCCAAACCATATCTTAATAAAGGTTTATTTTGCACAGTTTTATTTTTTCCTTTTGTTTACAGCGCACCATTTAGTTCCAGTTTGCTGGACTGTGTTCCTGGAGACGCGAAGTATTGTGCTTGTGCTCAACTGCTATAAAATCAATCTGCAATAACCATCTCAAAATGGAATACAAATTTGTTAGTTGAAATTGCGATGCCCCTCTCAGACTAGCACAGAAATATATAAATATAATAAAAAAAATTAGGTAGGTAACACCTCATAGTTTGTAAATATATGTAAGAAGTCTTAGCCTAACCCAGCAGATAATCTCGAGAGCAAATGAACAAATAAAAAAAGTGGTAATGAAATTTTTTTAACTCATATTTGGACAAATCTAAACGATGCATCTGAAGAAAAGTTGAAACTGGTTAAGTTCACTAACCAAAATAATGACGAACAATGTTATTTCACGGAGCTTGAGTTTTACAATGCATTATAGATAGTTTTCTACCATTTTTCCTGACACTCTCGGTTAGGTTAGGTAAGGTTCGTCAGGAAACAGGACAAGTGTTTCCTGACGCGGGTCTTAGTCAGATGATGACCCGCCGTTGGAGCTTTTGGTCATCTGACCGAGGCCATCCGCTGGCTTACCGGTCCACCCCTTTAAAATTTATGGTCAGTTATAACCATTTCTTAATTGGTTCTGACACTCTCGGAGTCAAGTCCCTGATATATTTTTACCAGTTATGGACAATCGGCGGCCCTCAACGTGATATGCAAAAAATCAAACTATAGTACCAATGACTTGTGACTGAATATTTTCCACTGACTTAATTCATAAATTATGCACTGCTTAGCTCATTTTGTCGGTTATTAATATATTTTTTTAAAGATCTTAGTTGTGGCTATAGTAGCCACGTTTGTTGCTCCTAGTATGAATCTGGGGAGCGTTAATGGCCATGTCTTCTAGCTCCGAGGTGAATTTAATGTAGCTTCGACCATGCTCAATCTACCATTAAATTCATCTTGGGGTTCTAAGAAGGCAGATACTTTCCCTTCTGAAAAATCCTCCTTTTCATAACACCACACAGTGACCCCCCTCGTTTTCAAAGTGTACAGGAAGCCTACCAACATGATTGATCTTATAAATTTTTATTCACACCTCAACAGACAAACGAAGAAGGAAGTAGTGAGGGCGTTCCCAAGAGTTCTCTGTAAATAAAATCCTGGTTTTTTTTTGTGGAGAAATGTTTCTTTATCTCACAAGACTTCACAAGTTTATACTTCCCATCCTTATTCATTCGTGACTGTAGATGTAGAATGTAATCCATCCTACACGCCACGCCAAGTACATACCAAGAAGTGCTTGGTTCCAGCATGTGGTGACCAAGCTAGCGCATTACTTTACGAACCCTCGCCAGACGTAATATCAACATGTCGGTAATGTCCTCAACGCTCATAAAAGATATCACCGCGAACCCCCTCCCCACTATACCCCATGAATATACCAATGGTTCCTACAATATTCCATGCAGGCACTGTAATTAAGAATACAAAGGAGAATCTGGTATTAGTTTATTAGTAAGGATTAATGAACACAAATACGCTTGTAGCAGGGTCAACCAAAGTAACACAGACACACACCGGAAGATATTTAATGAACTGGAACAAATCACAGCTCGTCATCATTGAACCAAAACTAAATAGATGACGATGTTTAAAAGCATCCTTTGAAGAGTTGGTAGACACTGTGGTTTAGAAGACAAGTTTTAACATTTCTTCCTCGCTGGCCAACATTATTCTGTAGAACGATTCTCCTCGAGCGCTTCAAAACAACTGTCAAGAGACCCCAGGTCCTCACCTGATCTCACCACAGCTCCTTACACACGTCTTCTTGCTCATATGTACGAATGTTTTTATCCCATGAAAGAAAAGTGAATAAAATCCTCAGACGGAAACGTTTACTAACTAAAATGTCTTAAGTTTTTGCTTGTTTGTCTTGATCCATAGCCACATGTACCACTACCTGCCCATCACCACCATCTGCACGCTCCCAGTCACCCACATCACCACAAACCTGTACCAACACTCGTACACCACCGCTACTACTACCACCTGTAATAATACAACCACCATCACCATACACACATTCCCATCAATACTCACTCTCTACTTCCCTCATCTCGTTATTTAGGTTCGTGGTGAGTACAAGTTGTTCTCTCCCTCACCCCACAACAACACGTTCAACACTGCTGCTACTGTCACTGGCGCAACAACCCGGTAACGACGAGGAAGTGCTGGCACTCTCCTCCTGGCTGGTCGCCAATAGACTCTTCATTTTCTTATGTAAAATTATGGTGTTGTTGTTTTTTTAACCCCGAGAGCCCAATTTATTGTGAAGTGCAACTCATTTTTTAATGAATTATGGGGGAGCGATAAACCCGTAGGGATTATACAGCGTCTGTGGAGGGGGGGTTGTAATGAATTCAGGCTCAATTTAAGGAACTGGAGCACAAATCAAGAGCCCCTAACCAGCATCGAGGAACCTCCTTGAGGGGTTCTTGAATGAAAATACCTCTGTGAAGATATTATTGGATAATGTTGAACTTTCTATTAGCAAATATAGCGAAATAAAGACAATACTAGGCATTATTACTCATTCTGTGAATGAACATGCAGTTATAAAGACAGTATTGGGGGAAAGGCAAGTTCCCAGGAAAAGAATATAGGAGAGAATCCCTTTTCCTGAGTTAATAAGCCATGAAAATGTATTAAGAAGTATAATTCATGCTTTGAGTAAACTTTCCTCCATAAAGACAGTAATGGGCAGTGCCATATATTCTGTGAGAAAACTTAGTGATAAACAGAGAACCGGGTAGAACAACTTATTATGAATACAACACTGTAAATGTTTTGGTTTAACCGGTAACTAGCTAGACAGTACTGGGTAGTGCCACTCATCTTGCTAATGTATACTCATACAGTAATGGGTCAGTAACTAGCTAAACAGTACTGGGTAGTGCCACTCATCTCGCTATTGCACATTCACAGGTAGTGGGCAGTGTCACTCAATTTGTGAGTGAACATACCGTCTTAAAACACTTAGATATATTTAACAGTATATACAGTTGATAAGAAGCTTGCAATATTAACTTTGTCTTTATGTCTTGTATTATTCAGGTATCACTACTTTTACAAATTATCAATATCTAATTTACTGCAAATCTTGTATATTTTTTAAAATGATATGAACATTAGTTTCAGTATTGTTAGTGGTTGTAAAAGTTAGTAGTATTAATATTACATTGATTTACACTTTTATACTCGAAGATATAACACTGTAATGTGTTCATCCTGTTTTCATCGCTCTTTAAACTACATTCCCATGCTTGAAGCTGCGACACCATTCTGACGAAGCTTAGAGGTGCCTCTAAAAAAATAAAAAACGTAATTACCCCGCCCTTTTTTAAATGATAATTATGAAAAAAAAGGAAAATAAATAACGAAATCATATTTTATTCTCATTATTTCCCCCCAAAATATTTCGATCTATTAGCTAATATAAATATATAAATTCATTTAGAAAAAATGAAGTTGGATAATTATGCTAATACCTAACTAGTTCTACATTTAGATTTAGACACACGACTCATTTAGAAGTTTAAATACATGCAAAACATTCATTAGAGATTGAACTATCAGTGTGATGGTTAATACTGTTTCTTCTTACTCAGCTTTGAGATGTCAGTCTTCGTCACAACCTTCATCGCAGGTCAGTTCATTTCTCGCCTTGGTTTTGCTGCTGATCATTATAGACAAGTCAGCCTCACAGTGATGTTGTATTGTAGAGGACAGAGCTCTTTCAGGTATCCATCACCTGCTTTTCGTCAAAAAACAAAATATATAAAAATCGCAATAACATGGCTGGGATAATTTACCAAAAAATCCTCATTCAGGAGAGGAACCTTATGACGCCATTTCTGTCCATCCTGGTCCATTGTCAAGTCACAACCGGACGATAAAAGTTGAGAAGATCAGAAGAGAATAAGGTAAGGGGAGGAGTAAGAATGGAGTAGAAGCAGCAGCAGAATTAGCAGCACAATCACATTACATGTAGAATTATTAAACCTATGGGCAACATCTGTTTGTCTTTATTTTCAGACGTTTCGCCATCCAGACGCTTTATTAATACAAATTCGAGAACATAATGGGAAGACTAAATACGAAAGAAGAGGTAATCAGTCCTTCAGCCTTGGAGCTGCTGAAGAGTACCATAGTCTTGAAGAATCTGTACTTTCTGTGCCTCCGAGCCGTAACCACTTCATGACGCTGGCACCGTGTTCATATTCGTCAAATACACCTTCGTTCACACTATGACAAGTCCAAGATTTTCTGAATAATTCATCAAGGACTTCGACAACACAGAGGCTGCAAATCACACTCAAGGAGAAAGACCTAGGTGTAAGTATAGCGCCGAACATATCGCCAGAAGTACATATTCTAATAACCTCTGCGGCTAATACTCATTTGACAGATCTAAGACAAGTTTTCAGAAATCTCAACAAATAGTCATTCATAGTCCAATAAGACATATGCGAGGGACATCTGGAAACAAGCATGTTAAGAAACTGGAGAGGTATGCAACGAGACAAGTACCAGAGCTGACTTGTATGAGCCGTGAGGAGAGGCTAAGATAACGAACATGCGGGTATAAGAACTAGGGAAGACATGATAACATATAAAATACTTGGAAAACTTTGGAGGAAGACTTTCTAGAAATTGGTAACAAGTACACAAGAGCAAAAATTAGAAGTTGAAGACACAGATGAGACAGGAATGTCAGGAAGCATTTCTTCAGGGTGGTCACAAAGTGTTATGACCTGAACGAACAAATACTGGAGGCTCCCTCCATACCTAGTTTCAAGAATATTTATGACAAAGCCAAGGAGGCAATAAGGCTGGAGACCCGGCAAGTGACAAGCTAAGAGCCTGGGGCCAGGAGCTGAGACGCGATCTCTGCAACCACAAACAAGTGTGTGCAAATAGAAGAGTAAAATCACACGCGCACACAACACACCACATACACACAATACACACACACAATACACACAACACAATACACACACACAATACACACAACACACACACACAACGAGTCACAAGTGTCCCTATTCGCAGATGACGTGAAACTAATGAGAATGCAAACAGTAGGAGACTAAGGCTAAAAGTATATCATGTTAAGCAGCAGAATTGGTCTGATAAGGGGCTATTAGACTAACCCCAGCAAATGTAGAGTTATGAAATGGGGAAAAGTAAAGATGACCAGCAACGGAGTACAGGTTTGGGAAATAAAGGCTGCAAACATTCCTTAAAAGAGAAAGATCTCGAGGTGAGCACAGCATCGAGCATATCGCTTGAGGTTTACATCGACCAAATAATTGCCGTAACAAACGCGAGACTGGTTAATTTAGAGATAGCGTTCAAAAACCTCAACAAGAGGTCGTTCACAGAACTCTATACAACGTATGTCAGGCTCATCTTGGAGTATGTGGAGCCAGTATGGAACCTTCATCTGGTAAAGCATATAAAGAAGCTGGAGACAGTTCAAACATTTGCAACAAGACTAGTCCCAGAGCTGAGAGGTCCGAGCTATGAGAGCTAAATCTAACGACATTGGAGGACAGAAGGATCCTAAGTGATATGATTACGACGAACAAAAAATTTTGAGGAACAGACAGGTGGACAATGCGAGTCAACTTCAAAGGTACACGAGAGGGCACAGCTGGAAGTTAAAAGCCCAGATGAGTCAAAGGGATGTTAGTAAATACTTCTTTACCCTAAAGAGTGGTGAGGAAGTGGAACAACCTTGACAACGAAGTGGTAGAAACGATATCCATACATAGCATTAAGAATAGGCATAACAAGGCTCAAGCAGCCTGGAGAATGTGAACCCAGAACCGGTCACCGGAGGGAAGAGGTAAGAGCCGAATCTGGACTCCTGCAACTACACACACACACACACACACACACACACACACACACACACCACCGTTGTTGTACCAGTGATCATGTACCAGTCTTAATAAAAGTCACTGTTGTGGTTGTACCAGTGTTCATGTATAAGCTGTTTACGAAAATATGTTGGAGCCTAGGGGGGTAAAACCTGGTCTAGGGGCTATTACAAATTATTAAAAATAGGGGGTCAGTCCTAGGGCCGGTGCTGTTTCTGGTATATGTGAATGACATGACAAGGGATAGTTCAGAGGTGTCGCTGTTTGCAGAAGACGAAGCTAATGCGGAGAATTCAAGTTGATGAGGATCAGGTAGAACTACCAAGGGATCTTGACTGGCTGCAAGCCTGGTCCAACAACTGGCTCCTGGAGTTTAACCCCACCAAGTGCAAATTCATGAAGATTAGGGAAGGTCAAAGAAGACCATAGAGTACAGGCTAGGGGGGCTAAAGACTCCAAACCTCACTCAAGGAAGAGGATCTTGGGGTGAGCATCATATCAAGCACATCTGAGGTGCACATCTACCAAATAATTGCTGCAGCATATGGGCGCCTAGCAAACATAGTAATAACTTTTCGACATCTAAGTAAAGAGTCATTCAATACTCTGTACAAGGTGTAAGTCAGTCCAGTATTAGAGTATCCACACCAGACCGAACTCGTCAAGAAATTAGAAAAAATGCAAAGGTTTGCAACGAGACTAGTCCCGGAGCTAAGGGGTATGCTCTACGAGGAAAGGCTAGGGAAAATCAGCCTGACGACACTGGAGGACAGAGATAGAGGAGACATGATAACGACATAAAATATTGAGAGGAATTGACAGAGTGGATAGGAACAGAATGTTTTAGAGATCGGACACAGCAACAAGGGGTCACAACTGGAAGTTGAAAACTCAGATGAGTCACAAGGATGTTAGGAAGTATTTCTTCAGAGTTTTCAGGAAGTGAAACAATCTGTAGAGTGATGTAATTGAGGCAGGACCCACACATAGCTTTAAGAAGAGGTTCGATAAAGCTCGTGGAGAAGGGAGCGAGTGGACCTAGTACCGACCAGAGAAGAGGCGGGGCCAGGAGCTATGACTCAACCCTTGCAACCACAACTAGGCGATTACAACTAGGCGAGTACACACACACACACACACACACACACAATTAGGTGAGTACACACAAGCCAAGTGGGTATTGACAGGTGCTAATGACTGTGGCAGTGACAGGCAACATACACACGGGACACACAATGCGCGCGCGAGCACACAAACGCACACACTATGTACTAGATACTTAGTGGACTCAGTAGAACAAAGTGATACTGCACATAGATGAAAGCTCAATGCGCAAGTGAGCCATATAGGCGTATTAAAAGTGCTGCTTCAGTCTGATGGTGGTAAAGCACTGGAACGGTCTGGATGAGGTCGTGATGGAATTCAATTCCATTCACAGTTTTAAGAGCGAACGTTGAAAAGTATGTGTCAGTTTTTGGAGTAACAGATTCAGAGCCACAAGATGAGATTCACCTTTCACAACAACAATTCGCTGAGTACACATTATGTAATAAATTAAACAATGAATTCTTAGAGCATAGTTATCATCATTTAACTATACAGAAATATTCACCCTAGAATAAATAGCTACTGACTAAAAGACATGAATTCACACTTACTACTACAGAGAGTTAAGAATGACACACAGCAGCAGAGGGTGTGGGGCGCAGTGAGAAAACATTAGGTGGGGAAGCACACACGTGAAGGTGAAAGCTGAGGCTTGATGTATACAGATGCTGGGAAAGTGGGTTAGGTGCCGACTTGCTTAACTAAAACCGGATTTAAAGCTGTAAAACTTGATGTGTATCCCAGTAACCATGTAACCCCAGCCACATATACGTATATTATTGCACGTAACAGGTATGGTAATTGTTCATACAATCCCTCAATAGGCAAAGAAGCTGTAGCTAAGCTTCCTCAGGAGACCTATGATCTAGAGCTCAATTCTACGAAGAGGTCCAGACGTTGACGATGAACACCTTCATGAGACCCAAGAGCTTTAGTTTAACACTAATGAAGTGTTGTACCCTCAGCTTAACACCATGAAAAGGTCCAGGAGCTCTTGATCAACACCCTTTCGAGGGCCAGGAGCTGGAAATGCTATCTCGTAGTTGTCAGAGGTTTCCATGCGATCAATTGAAAAACGGCTTTGATGAACGACTTCAGACTTTTAGCGTTTGCATATTTTATTTGAATGAAGATTCAGATTATAATTGGGCTGTGTATGTGCCACTCTGCCAAATTCCCACAGAAGTTTGTTCTATTCCCTATCTAGGTTTGGGGTCTGTAAATCCCATCCACGATTAATTTTTCACGTCTTTCGAAAAAAAGTATCCAAATAGATTCAGTGTCCATCATTTTCCCTTTTATATCATGTCTAATATAACAGTTTAAATTATCTGACTTGCGTCGCCGCTCCACCACCTTCCTGTTGACCATATCGATGTGGAATAATTTATAGCCTTGTATATGGCATTCAGAAGGCATGCCTCTATCGTGTTAAAACAGGTCTTTGTTACTGCAATAATATCTTTGCTTCCTGCACATGCAATTAATCTTAGCTCTTAATTTTATCACTCCTATTATCATAGGAGACCTGTCGTGTGCTTAATTAACAGCTCTTGTCTCCTGCCTTTCCCAGTATCCTTTTCCCTGACATGAGGTCACCATCGCCAGCTCCAGGAAACACACCCTCTGTCTCATCTTCCTGTCCCTGTTACATGAGCACGAGAATATTCATACCATTAGTAGCAAAGAAGTTGAGGTTACCTTTATCTTCACTGACCACTGAAGTGCATTCGTCTTAGAGAACGGAAAGGCAATTTCCTACCTTCAAATCTGCTCTTTTAACCCACAATTTCATATTCCCATTTGTTGCTGCTGCCAACCTCTTCCTCAATGCTGGCAACCTCCTCCTCAATGCTGGCAACCTCCTCCTCAATGCTGGCAACCTGTTTCCTTTCACTACCACCAACCACTTCTCATTTATTGTTATACTTATCCAAGTGAACTTTTAGTTTCTTATTTTTCTGAAAAAGTACAACCTCCTCCTTCAACACCTTGACCTCTGACTTAAACACTAGAAAACCAAGCCATGGTGCTCTGTAACACTTCACTCTAATTTCCCAAGACAGGTGTAGGACAGGTAGCCTGACCTTCCGTGAAAATTTACCTCAGTGAACAATTGTTGAAGGAAACATTTTGCTCATGATAATTATTCTGTCATAATACAGAGTCGGCTAAAAGTACATATGTTAGGTAAAAGGACACAAGTGCCTCTAATGAGACATTTTATTGTAGCAACATTAGTTGCACTTGTGTTCTTTTACCTAACATATTGTCGGTAATTCTACCAACATTAATAAAAAAAAACATATATAGAGGTCAGGTGTGACTTAGAAAGACAGGTAAAGTGAGGTCACTTGTCGGAGACAAGTGAAGAGCCGTGTACTACATGGGTTGTAGATAAATGGTTCAGAAAACCAACAAGTTTATAAATTAGTCACATGTGCAACACTTGGGTATCAATCTTTTCAAGAATGATGAAATGATTGCATCGACTCCAGGCTGAGGAACTGATTACCTCTAATACGGAGTACTGTATTACAAAATTTATATATAAAAAACTGTTTTATAGCTCCGGTATTATTCCCAATCCGGACGCGTTTTATTCCTGTCAAGGCAGAGTGGCCAGAACAGGAGCAGATGAGGTGTGGGAGAGTTAGTACTTGTAGGAAGGCGGCTGGGTGAAGTCGTCATGGGTTGCCTTTAGTGTGAGTAGGTGGTTTGGTGAGTTTTTTTGTGTATATTATAGGTAATTTAGTGTGTAAATGCTCTCATGTTTTTTAAGGCCCTAGTGTGTGCAAGGGTCTGTTTTGGAGAGCATAACGTTTTAACTGTAGGCTTAGTAGCCTCCAGGAAAGGGGGGGTGTCATGGAGCCTCCCTGTTTATAAATGTTCATTTAGTGAACTGGAGTGTGGTGTTTTTTTTGTAGTAGGTTATAAGTTGTATATAATTTACTTTAATATATAGACATTTTTATATAAGTGAGTTTTTATCCTTTCTTCCTAAATTAATATTGTTCAACATATAATTGTATGCTGGCCCGAGAGTTGCTGTGTTTTTTTTTCAGTGTAATTTAAATGCCCCTAGACAGCAGATTGAACAGCCATTTAGGAGTCAGGACCATTTTATTTAAGTTACGATATCGAAGTCGTAACAACCTCAAACTTCCGATCTTCATCATTCTTCTTTGTATGGACTGATGAAGCCACTGTGTGGCGAAACGTTTCCTCAATAAAGATACCCAAGTGTTGCACACGTGTCTAATTTATCAACTTGTCGGTTCTCTGAACCATTTATCTACTTTCCTTTTGGTGTTGATAGGCAAGTCAGTTAAGTTTTAAGCTGTTGTGAAATCACTTAATGATCTGATGACTGACGAGGTTAGCGCCTTTCCGCCTCTTGCCGACATGGCTAGGCAAATAGTATGGCCAAATAGTAGCAAACTGTGACATGCTTGATAATAGGTAAGGGATCTAAAAAGTGGAGCGTTCATTTACTTTCTGCAGGTTTGTGAGTGTCCCAGCTGCGTGTGGACGGATGCTTCAGGAAAATGTGGGTGCTCTGATATCTGTTGCTTTGATTGCATTCATATTATCTGATGGAATGAGATGTATTAGTGTTCAGGTGCTTGAGGTGGCTGTGGGTCATCACTTTCTATGGGAGGACATCTTGAACCAGAGCAGCTACCCTGTTTGCGGACGAAGCCATTACTGTTAAGGTTACGAACCTGTGAACAGATATACAAACTTTCATGACTAACAGGACGCCGTATCTGTCTTCCTTGCAAATGGTAACTAGGCCTCCTAAAGCTACCTGGAGGATGATGCTAGTATGGCCCTAGACTATGTTTACATTGTCCTAGAGTCGTCGAAGGACAAGTCAGTTTTCCAAGGAAATTGACTCCCTTTGATAAATGAATAGATATTGAAATCTAATCGCCGAGGGAATAACTAGGCACATTTCTAATGGTGGGCAAATGGAACATTACTAGTCAAATACAAAGGGCCAAGGTTTGTACTTACATTAGAGACTGATGCCTACAAGAACTAGGCCTCCCATGTAATAGGAGTGCTAGTTAATCGATGACTGCAAGTCCTGGTGCTCATGCAGACTCGGGTTACTAGTGTGGAGTAAAGGTCTGACAGTACAAGGGTCACAAGAACAACTCTCACCTGAAAATCATCTTTGAATTATTAACAATAATGCTGGTGAATATTCAATAGGTAATACATTAAATAGCTTAAATAAGGGCCCAGCCCATGGAGTCTCTGATACAGTAATGACATTGGTATACTTGGAGGGTATTCTAGGGGCCACCGCCCCCGCGGCCTGGTGGCCTGGTGAAAATAAAGATCACCTTAATTCAAATGTTGACTCAGAATGTCAACATCAAACTTAGATGTTGATCATAATGATCATAACAAGTAATTAGCTACTGTATATAAGCAAATACAAGCTTAATGGGTGCTTCCCTTTCTTGAAAGTTAGAAGGGCCACCAAATAACTTGAAACACGCTGGAATACTTGTACGTAAAAGACTAGACTTATCAGCCCGGAGTCACTTTGTTTTTTTTGGGTTATCTTAGGTAATTTACACTATAATTGTACTGATGTGTACTTGTGCATAAATAAACTTAGTTACTTAAGGGAGTCAAGTGGTGTACAATGGTTCAACCTGGAAGCTGAGGCTGGCCCAGACACACACACCTCTTAGTGGATTATTAATATTATTATTATAATCAAATAGAAGCGACCTCTTAGTGGAGCGAGACTGAAACGTGGATCATGGATGGGTGCTTGTTGTGAGGTGCCAGCATGGCCCATTATTATTATAAAGGGGAAGCGCTAAATCCGTAGGATTATACAGCGCCTATGGGGGGATGTGGAAGGTATACAGGCTTAATTCAGGGAACTGGAGCACAGATCCAGTTCCCTAGATCAAGAGTCCCTCACCAGCGTCAAGGAACCTCACTTGAGGGGCCAGCCTGGCCCAGCCTCTTTATCCACGTTAATTATCCGCGTAAAGTATTCAGCTATTCTATTCCTCTCAAACTCATTTAATTAATGTCTTTATTCGATTCAGAGAGATTTATTAATCATCTTAGTAATCTACTGCATAGTTCAGATCATTATGAAGCATTTTAATTAATAACAATCTTGCACTTATAAATTAATTAGTAAATCACTGCACTTCATGCAACTAATAATCTCATTAATATTTGTAATAAACGGAAGTATCAAGCAATATTTACCTCTGTCACAAGGGGTCGCACATGTAAGCAGACGACACGCAGAGGCCGAAGTGGAAACGATTAATATACGTTTCATAAATAACAAAAAGGCACAATAACGTGACTGGAACAATACACAAGTAACCCGCACATAGTGTGACTTTGTAAATGGTTAAAGTTGGGCCGAAACGTCGTCGTAAGTTCCTCTCCTATGTGCGTGTTATTTTTTGTAAAATAAGTTTCCACAACATGAACGACACTTGTCTCTCCTAACATTGCCGGCTATGCCATTCTCTGAGTTGCCAGCCGAACGAATATAAGTCACTTTGATTTTTTTGGGTGATCCTACGTAATTAACACTATGTATGTTAATTGTACTTATGTGTACCTGTGTCTAAATAAATTTACTTATTAGCATTCTTTCAGTCAGGGTGTGGAAACAAGGTTCAACCTGCTAAGTGCAGCAAGCTTGTGGAAGAAGGTAAACTTTGAGGTAGCAAGGGTATTTAGAAGCTCTCTGGAGAGGTACTGCTGCTACTGTGGTGGCCTGCTGGGGCATGTAGGGAAGCTGAGTGGTAGGTGGGCAAGGTACAGCTCTGCTGTACCTTGGTGGCCTGGCTGGGCACGAGAGGAGGGAGGAATGGGCTTACAATATTAATATTGTTCACACTCTCGTCTCTCATATTCAAGATATGAGAGACGAGGGTATGTGCACTGATAACTCAAAGGTATGTAATATGAAATCTGTTTAACTCTGGCTATGCAGCTGCATTCTCCCCCCCCCCCTCCCGCCAGTGACTTGATAGAGGCAATGGTCGGTTACAAGTTTCATGCCTTTTCTGATAGGCTTGAAACTGCTCAGTGTTGGTGAGCTTTATTAAAAATGAGCTTGGCTCTTACTTTAAAGTGTGTACATTTTACTTTTCAGCTTTAATAAGTAAATACATTGAATGCAACATCTATAGAATGCCTCTTCAGATCGGCTTCAAACAGTAAGTGCTACCATATCTCAATAAAAAAGTATTTTAGCATTGATTTTGGACTGTGTAGTCAAAGAGAGAATTTTATTAAAAAAAAATTACGTGAAATTGAGCTTTTAACCCCAGATTTATTTTGGCCGCTGCGCGAACCATGAAAGTTATCCCCATTTTGCACGCAAAAGGAATATTGGAGGGTGGTCATAAAATTCCAGTACATCAAAATACAACTATGTACGTATGTTTGTGTGTATGAATATTTGTACATATGTGCACTTTCATATATTGTACATGTGTGGATGTATCTGTGTGTATATTTGAATATGTATTTATATATGCATTTTTGTATGTACACAAAAAATGTGTGTATAATAAGTACGTATATATATGTATGGGTACATGTGCATTATATTTACTTTTGCATATGTGTATTACATGCAGGAGCAGATGTATGAAGGTGCATGCATGTAAATTTAAATTAACCTATGATATATATGTATAGCAGAATTTAGCTAAAAAAATTACGTTAATTTAGGGGAGGTTAGGTGTGGTTTCTATGTTAGTTTTGGTCCAAAAATTTTTATATCATTGTTAGTGAAAAAAAAAATAGCTATCAATCTGTGAAAAAAAAAAATTGGAAAAGTTGAATTTTTAATGGAGTTCTCGCCATTCGGCAAATTTGGCATATCAAGAATGATATATATCATTCCTGATAAGCCGAACTTGCTGATTGGGCCGAATTCCTTTATTTTTTTTAATTTTACAGATTGATAAGACGTTTATTTCAGTGACAATAATACAAAATGTTTTATTTTTGGTCTGAACCTAAGTTAGAAACTTTACCTAACTTAATTTAGCGTCATTTTTGTTTAGCTAAATTCTGCTGTCTATAGCATAGGCAATCAGTTAAAGTATCGCTGATTTATGGGAAAAATAAATTTCCACTCTGTTAATTCGGCAAAGAACACTCGCACCATATACACATAACGGTTAAACGAACTTGAGTCCTGGAGGTGAAAAATACAGTGACTGCACTCTGAAGGAGGGGTGGGGATATTTACAGTTTTGAACTGTAGTATCAGCACGCCTTTGGCAAAAGTGATGGAATGAGTGATAAACGTGTTTTTTTCTTTTCCGGGTCACTCTGCCACGGTAGGACACGGCCGGTGTGTTAATTACAGTGGAAGGAAGGCGGGGTAGGGGTCGGTCTAGGAAAGGTTGGAGGGAGGGGGTAAAGGAGGTTTTGTGTGTGAGGAGCTTGGACTTCTAGCAAGCGTGTGTGTGCGTGTTAGATAGGAGCAAATGGAGACAAATGGTTTTTAGGACTTGACGTGCTGTTGGAATGTAAGCAAGGCAATATTTATGAAGGGATTCAGGGAAACCGGCAGGCCAGACTTGATTCCTGGAGATGGGAAGTACAGTGTCTGCACTCTGAAGGAGAGGTGTTAATGTTGCAGTTTTATAACTAGTGTAAGCGCGCCTCTGGTAAGACAGTGATGGAGTGAATGATGAAAGTTTTTCTTTTCGTGTATATATATATATATATATTATATATATATATATATATATATATATATATATATATATATATATATATATATATATATATATATATATATATATACACACGAAAATCTTCCCAGATTCCCCTACCAGCTTTCCTATCCTCTTCCATAGCATCAAACGAGTTAATATATTGCAGCACTGGCCTACAGTCAAGTTGGGATGGTCCCATCGCTGAAAATGTACTTGCCAACATGCTTAGGGATGTAACATCAGACAGGGAGACTGCTGTGACTAGCTGTGAGTGCACATCACTCTGGGGACTTCCTCCAAACAATTCCCATTTCGGCAATGGGAAAGCAGTGGCTTTCCGCCTCGCTGCCCCAATTCACACGGAATATTCGTGTATTTGCGGTGATGCACAAGCCGACTAATATGGCCTACATGGCCTTAACTTCTCCAAAACCAAGGGCTGGCACGCAAGACACAATGAAGTCAATGACATCATAAAGAGAAGCCTTGCTACAGCTGGATGCCCAGCCGAGAGTGAGTCCCGATCACTAGCAAACTGCCCTAACGGGATCACCATCAATCCTTGGAAGAATGGCAAGCTCTTAGTATGGGACTATACCTGTGTGTCGACGCTGGCTGACACCTACATCCATCACAGTGTCGGGCGACAGGGAGGAGCTCATAATCACAGGGAGGAGTACAAGATCGGTAAGTACAGAGACATAAGCCAACAGTATCAATTTGTCCCTGTGGGATCAGAGACCTTGTGATCATGGGGTAAAAACGCCACTCGCTTCCTTAAAGAACTGGAATCCAGACTCATCGACGCCACCAGGGACCCGAGGGCAGCAACTTTCATGTTCCTGGGCCTCAGTGTGTCCATCCAGAGGGGAAATGTTTGCTGCATACTTGGCTCACGTCCGGCTTCGGAGGAACTGGAGGAGATTCATAATCTTTGATATAATGTACCAATGTATTCATGTTAGTATTGTTTGTCAGTGTATTCTGTCTATAAAGTTCACAGAATATAGGGGGTGGTAGGAGAAGAAAATATTCAAACAGCTCCGGGGAGAACCTTGAGTTTTTCCTGAAGTGTGTGTGTGTGTGTCCGTGTGTGTATATGATGCCAGTATACACTACTTTATCTTGGCATTTACGCGCACACACACACACCTCCCATCTGTAAACATGTTTTTCTTGCTGTTACCCAAATTTGTTTTATTTATTCACTGCCACAGTATGCCATAGAGATATAGACCATCCAGAGAGATGGTATTGCAAAGGTAAAAGTAACTTTATAACCACTGGAACGAACCTTTATAAATTCCGTTGTTATCGAACCTGTAGTCAAATGCTTAACAATATTCTTACCGACCAATTGAAGTTTCCCAGCCAAGGCTGACAGATTACATTATCTCATGTGTGAATCTCATCATTTGTGAAAGAGTATAAAAGGAAAACAATCCTGCGTAAGCATAACTAGTTCCTGCCCTGTTCTCCTAAAAGCTCATAGAATTTATTAAATTAAATATTTATTCTTATGTACAGTTTAGGACATTTATTAAATTAAACGTTTCACAACGAGTGGTTTTTTTTTCAGTCCTAAAACAGAGACCAGTAGGAAGGGATCATATTTATTGGGAAAATCTAAATGACATGAAGAGAGAGGGTGAAGAAAGTCGTATTAAAGGTATGAGAGTAGTAAGTGGGTATCAGTGACGGTCGTCTCCTATATGAACAACTTAGGTTTGCCAAAGTTATTAGAAACGATGAAGCTGCCTAACTTCTGTGGAACTATGATAGTGACAGTAATTTTGGTGGCATCCATACATTGTCGTCAGCGCTGGAGTATACACTAATTGCTGTCACTAACACCATTCCGCTGAAGTCTGGCAGTGTCAGCATTTTCAAACTTTTGGCAGAAAAGATGTTGCCCTTATTAAAGATGGCCGTCATTTGATACAAACTTACACTTACTACTCTCAATAGCACTACTGCTACCTCCTCCACCTGCCTGATGTCACCTTATACATGTTCCTCTGTATTAGTGCTGAAGAAGCCATTCATAGTAAAGCTTTTCCTTTAATAATGAATCCTATAATAAAGTCTTTATCCACATCTTGTAGGAATAATCTTACCATTTACAACAATATACGTATTCATTTTTAAGAGCTAAACCCGTAATGTTATAAGGCACCCGACGAATGGAAGAGGTGGGGCTGGAATTAGTTCTAATTTACTAGACAACAACTTCTTCACCAGCATAAAGACATTCCATCAAAGGGGAAGTGTGTGTTATAGAGCAATGTAGCAGCACAATACAGTTGTATACATTTTTTTCTAAACAAAGATGAGGAATGAAACTAAAAATAGATACACTAATTATTACAATGACTAAATCACTATATTTAACAGAAGGAAGAAGCCGCCAACAACACTAGGGAAAATTTAGTGGTACATTATATATCCTTCACTACATTCAGAGTAAATGTCTCACTGTAAATGCAATGTATCTGACAGCCGTGGACAATGTGGAGGCTGAGACGTGAGGAATAGAACCCAGGACGAGGTTCATATTCAAAGTTCCTTCTTTTATGAAAAGGAAATATCGAAAAAAGTATATAAATTTATTTGATAATAATAAAAAAAAGATATAAATTTGAGAGGAAAAAATATAAGTTTATTATAATAAACAGAAAAATGTGCAGTTTAATTAACCTGAAACTAAACTGAATTTTTTTTACAATGATCAAATCTAACAATAGGTGACTTGCTGGTATCTTGAATGCTCCATAGATAACTTGCAGAACACATACAAAGACGTAGATGCTCCCGTCAGATTTCCTTTTACTAATGAGGTGATGAGGACAGTCCTGGTCAATACAGATATTCATACGATTTTCCTGGAGCCAGCTAAAAGGCTAGATAAGAGGCTAGTTGGGTGGGCCAGAATATCCGAATCTTAACTCAAGGTACGATCGGGTTGGAACTCTGGTCAAGAAACACACCCAACCTTATGATGCAGACAGCCCTTTGTGGTCCAATTCCAATCCTATGGGCGGGAGGAGAGTCAGTAATAGAGTGACAACTACTCGTTTACCCATAAAATTAATGCAAGCTATGTTGCAAAATGCGACATACGTGAAGTATAGACATCTCCAGAAAATACTGGGTCAACTTCATGATTTCCCTCTAGTATCTAGCCTGTTTCTGGTTTTGTAACAGTTTGTCACAGAATATTTTAGTCCAGTTATCCTATAACTGGACTGAGGCTGAGACACTGGTGAGCTCCCAGCTGAGGCTCACTGGGTGAGGCTACCCAGGCTGAGGCTACACTGGTGAGGCTCGCTGAGGCTCACTGGGTGAGGCTACCCAGGCTGAGGCTACACTGGGTGAGGCTACCCAGGCTGAGGCACACTGGGTGAGGCTACCCGGCTGGGGCTACACTGGTGAGGCTACCCAGGCTGAGGCTACACTGGGTGAGGCTACCCAGGCTGAGCTACTGGAGCCCAGGCTGAGGCTTAGGCTCCAGGCTGAGGCTACACTGGGTGAGGCTACCCAGGCTGAGGCTACACTGGGTGAGGCTACCCAGGCTGAGGCTACACTGGGTGAGGCTACCCAGGCTGAGGCTACACTGGGTGAGGCTACCCAGGCTGAGGCTACACTGGGTGAGGCTACCCAGGCTGAGGCTACCCAGGCTGAGGCTACACAGGCTTTTTGGGATTGCAAATGGATGAATATAAACTAACATAAAATTTGAGATCTTTAATAACAAATGAGTCTAGGTGGTAATACCAGTTAATACATTTGGTATAATTAAGGAGATAAGCTTCTACACTACTCTTGGAGTATAACCTGGTATACTTATATAACATCTTGTACATTTGATCATATAGTGCTAAGTGTACATTTAATAATGTACGAAGCAGCAGTGAACAACACAGCGTCAGGAGAGTAAAAACGACCCTTACTGTTGGCCTTTAACAGATTCTATACAAAAGGCATAAAACTCCCTTATTTCTGAAACTAAGTTCATTATTACCAAAATCCCTGACTACAGCAGTGCGTAGATGCCAGAACAAATTTAGGTCGAAAGTTTAACTCAGGACCAGAGATATACAAACTCTCCCCACGACACACAACCTCTGAAAAACAACAAAAATCACTAAGTCTAAATAAAGCTTTGTGGACAGAGTTACACAGAGTTACGAGAAGTATGTCCCAGCTCACCAACGGAGACATACTCTATCAAAAATGGAGTCTAAATCACACAAGATGACAGAGCAAAGAAACGAGATGTTTCTCCTACAAGAAACAGTGATAGAGAGAGGGTGAAGCAAAAGCAGCAGCAGCGACAACAACAGGTATGTTATGTGACTTAGCAACAGCTTACTCCTGCAACATCATCAGGTGGGTACCAGAAACGACCGTAACAATCGAGCAGGAAGTTTGCAAGTACTGGCAGCCAGTCAACACTCCAACAGCGACCATAATCGGAGGTGTAGTTGTTACATCCTAAATACATATATAAACTAATAAATCAAATAATATAAAGCATGAAATATTCATTTTTGCTATTAATGAAAATATCAGCGACATAAAATTATATGAATAGACAATATAAACAATAAAGTTGATGCGCCATTTCTCTGAGGTCACAATAAGCTGCACTTAAGTTATTGGAGTCATTCCAGGATTCTGGGAACAAGTTCAACAATATTTATCATGGAGCATCAAAACAAGCCAACTATTCCTAGATTCTTTCCTAGTTTCCTTACACGAAATAACAATAAAATAAATTGACAACCATTAACGGTTCCCCTTCCTATCAAGACTCCTAGCTCTCTCTTTTTACCAGGTTGGCAACCCTAAGCTTCTGTTATATAAAAGTTCTGGAGCCGCCCTGGGGTGGCAGCACCTGTCATCGACAGTTGACGATCACGGCCTCAGGAAGCAGCAAGTCGGCTCAGAGGTAACGGAGTGCAAATGAATTTCCTATAACCTTAAAGCATGAGTTAGGTAAATGGTGACTTATGTAATATTTAGAACATGTTATTTAGGCAACGTGTCTTTCACCAGGAGCTTCAGCAAGCTCAGCTCGTTTGATTCAAAAAGTATCCACGAAAAGAAGACGCTTTACGCCACAAAAGTCCAACTTTGATGTAGTCTTGACAAATTTATTGACAAGATGAACTATGGACAAGGAGCAATTCCTCGATATGAAAAATCATGTTATATATATATATATATATATATATATATATATATATATATATATATATATATATATATATATATATATATATATATATATATATATATATATATATATATATATATATATATATATATATATATATATATATATATATATATATATATATATATATATATATATATATATTCACAGGACCACCCAATCCTACAAGAACCAAGCACAGAGCTATGTGTTTTACCTTGGTCCGAGGACATACGGAGGTGTGGGAGATTTCAAGCTAATTTCATTCTCATCCCTGTTTGGTGTACTAGCCTTCGAGCCTCCGTATGTCCTCGGACCAAGGTAAAACATATAGCTCTGTGCTGTGTGCTTGGTTCTTGTAGGATTGGGTGGTCTTGTGGGTAAAGGCGTCATGTGGTTCTCGCTCACAATGACGGGCCAGTACAACATGGGTTCGAACCCTGGCTAGCGCAGTGTTGTTATTGATCAATACCACTCGTTCGTGGTTACAATAATATAATATACTGCTTGTTGAGCTAGTACACCAAACAGGGAGTAGAATGAAATTAGCTTAGAGGCGTCCACACAACCGTATGTCCTTGGGTAGCGAGTACAACATCCAGTTCAACTGGATGCGCTACTCTTAAGGATTGTGTGGTTCAATGGACTAGAGCGTCATGTGTTTTCGCTCACCATGAGGCGGGCCAAAGCATCATGGGTTCGACCCTGGCTAGTGCAGTGTAGTTATTGATATATATATATATATATATATATATATATATATATATATATATATATATATATATATATATATATATATATATATATATATATAATATGTTTATATAAACAACTATGAAAATAGAAGAATTCAAGCTTGTGACTACTCACATTATCAAGGAACTATATCATATATAGTTCCTTGATAATGTGAGTAGTCACGAAAGCGCTTGGAATTCTTCTATTTTTTCATAGTGGTTGTTTTTAATATTTTGATATCACCTGTTTACTGTGATCTTTTTGCATATATTTATATGTATATATTTATATGTGAATATTTACTTGCCTCTATGTGAATAGATAAGATCCCTGCAGAGTTAAATATCTTTATGCACCCCACACCCATCCTGTGAGTGGTAGTCAAATGATTACAGTTGTACATAATGGGTCCAGGGACTTGGCCGCAAAGTATTGATAGCTGAACAAGGTACAAAGATAATGAATCATGTACAGTCTATACATGGTTACAATCATGAACAAATTATAAAGTAATGAGAAATTCACACGTCCACACCCGGTCACAACGGTAATGAGTCATTAGTGCAAATATTAGTTGGGTCACACGCACACACACGCACACACACACGCACACACACACGCAAACACACACAAACACACACTCACCGCAGCAGAACGAATCGTTTTGTCACTAAAATGACACAAATTGAATATTGTGTTATGTTCTCTTACTTCTCGGTAAATTCAACAATTGACATATCTTCCTTTTTCACCAGTGCAGATAAGTTGGTGTCACCAGAGGGTAGAGGAAGAAGCGCTGATGATGTGGCTGGTGATGATGGTGATAGCAGTGTTGGTGGAGGGTACTGTTGTAGCACACCCACCTGTGCCACAACCCACAACCAGAGCTGACCTCTTGGCACTCACAGAGGACTACTGGCATTGGAAGACTCAGAACTATCCTCAGTTCGCTACGAAGGTATGATTATTGAGTTGTTGGTGGGAGACTAATGCAAAGTAAAGAGTTATTCAATTAAGGAGTGAAAGAGACAATTTCAAAGCCACAAACCTGCCAGAGTCAAACAGCGCCTTCAAAATAGGAAGGTAACCTGGTCTGACCCATGGAATGATGAAGAATAACAATTAACACAGGGTATGGTGAGAGAGGGGAAAAATATAATAATGTCAAGTTAATATATATTACTGTTACAATATATTCATGGGGAAGCACTATACCTAGGGGTTAACACGTCGACTGGGAAATGAGAGAGAAACAGGCTTGTTCCAAGCTAGGATTCCCACTCTCAGTTTATGAGTAATGTAATTTTCGTACCAGTATCTTGACTCCCACTTGCACAGAATTTCAGCACTGATATTGAACAAGAGCTCCAGGTTCCATGCTGCAACATTGAACAAGAGCCCCAGGTTCCTTGCTGCAACACTGAACAAGAGCCGCAGGTTCCTTGCTGCAACATTAAACAAGATCCGCAGGTTCTTTGCTGCAACATTGAACAAGAGCCGCAGGTTCCTTGCTGCAACATTAAACAAGATCCGCAGGTTCCTTGCTGCAACATTGAACAAGAGCCGCAGGTTCCTTGCTGCAACATTAAACAAGAGCCGCAGGTTCCTTGCTGCAACATTGAACAAGAGCCGCAGGTTCCTTGCTGCAACATTAAACAAGATCCGCAGGTTCCTTGCTGCAACATTAAACAAGATCCACAGGTTCCTTGTTGCAACATTGAACAAGATCCGCAGGTTCCTTGCTGCAACACTGAACAAGAGCCGCAGGTTCCTTGTTGCAACATTGAACAAGATCCACAGGTTCCTTGCTGCAACATTAAACAAGAGCCGCAGGTTCCTTGCTGCAACACTGAACAAGAGCCGCAGGTTCCTTGCTGCAACATTAAACAAGATCCGCAGGTTCCTTGCTGCAATACTGAACAAGAGCCGCAGGTTCCATCCTGCAACATTACTTCATCTGAAAATATAAATTTCTCACAACTCATCAGCTGTCATTCATTTCATATTAATATTTTAATATCTGCATTTTTGGAAAATACTTAATCCATTATCACTTCTTAATAATTAAAAACTACCATTTATTATGCCATTATGACGTCATCGCTCCTGGGTCATGATATCAATATTAAATCAACAATAACTAAAATAAATGGCTGTATTACAATTTTATGAATTATTCATAGTGATCACGCAGGTTGTTAATCGTTCCCCACAACATTACTAATTATGTTATTGTGTAGTGAGGGCAAGAAACCTGGGAGTGTGGCGTAGTGTAGATTAACGTTGTATGACGTAATGCAGAGCGACTCACTAATTTGTTGCCCCAGCAGAATAAGGGTTTTAATTTAGTCCCCTGAGGAGCAACTTGGGTGTACCCAGAACCTCCACAAGCGTCCACAGACTTGGTCGCATATTCCAATTACTGAATCAGATCTCAGAAGCGGATGATTCACCTCAAACCATTCTGTTTTTATTTTATCTTTATTATCTCTATGTTTCTTTATTAAACTATACATTCTCTTTCTCCACACATTTCTCCAGCCAATGATATCCGTGTCTTCGTTTGGTCTTGGGGAGATATATAGTTGTCAATGACACCTTGTAGGGATGGAGTTTACGGTAATTTACAGTATGTGAAAGAGGAGCCCACCACCGTCCGTCCAGCTTGTAGGTCTGTTACTTCTGAGTAGGTACGCCTAGTGCGTGGCTATGACATGCGCTGAGCCTCTGACGTCAGCGGGTATCGTGACGTCACACGCAAAGGGACCAGCTGTATAGCTAGGATGAACGCTGATACACTACACAAGTGTATATATAATACTGACACGATATCCGCTCCTCTTGTAGCTTTTCCTTCATTTGTATTTTAAGGGCGTGAGAATTAAAAATACATTTGCAATTTGTTGCTGTTGTTGAGGGGTGGCAAGGTTTGAGCCGACTGGTGCCACAACAGCTGAAGTAGTAGTAGTATGTATGCAATAATTTCGTAAAAATCATTCTGAACCTAACGAAAAAAATATTTCATTGTGTTCGTTTATTATTAAATTAATGTTAACGTATCTAAAATATATTTAGTTGGGTTAGGCTAAATTAAATTGCGCTTGTTGTAATAAGGTTAGGTAGGTTTTCAAAGTTTCTTTGGTACAAAATTATATATTCTTACATTAACATAAATGAATTTTTTTTATCTTTAAACGTATAAGAGAAAATTTTAGAAAGGACTTAATTTTAGATGAGTTCTTGCTAATTGACCAGTTTTACCTAATCGGCACGACATATATATATATATATATATATATATATATATATATATATATATATATAATATATATATATATATATATATATATATATATATATATATATATATATATATATATATATATATATATATATATATATATATATAAGTGAATGTGTTTTATATTTCTGTATAATTAGGAATATTAGGCAATTATTTTCTTCGTATGGTTCTTGGAAACATATTAAATTACCGAACACTTATTAATTCTAGGTTTGAGATAATTCTAAAGAATGTTTACGTGGTGTCTAATTCTTGTGCATGGATGGGCAGGTTGGCAACAATGACAACACTGCAGGTCGTCTAGACAGCCACAACTTGGAACATTTCGAGCAAAGCAAGGTAAGTTACCTCTTCTTCACCTCCAAGTTCTAACTGCATTTGTTCCATTCACATTGTTTCATATCCTTCGCAAACCATACAAGGAATTTGCACGAGAGTTGCATTCATAGAAGAGACAGCGATCCTCCATGGTGATACGAAGTGTTCCAGCGGGCCACTGACAACAATGTGATGTTTAATAAGCATAAATTCCAATTACTATGTTACGGTAAGATTGAGGAAATAAAAATGAGCTCAGAGTACAAGACAAACTCAGATCATTTAATAGAGTGGAAGTCTAATATGAGAGAGACTTGGGAGTAAGAATGTCAGGGATCTTACATTCAAGGATCACACAATGTTATAGGAACCGTGTGGAAATTGATAGGTCACCAGAACTTTCAAAACAAGAGAAGTCGAGGCAGGTTACTCTTCTGCTGGATACTAGAAGTTCCCTTCAAGGCAGTTGAAACTGTAGAACTGACAGAATGTACAACATGTATAACCTCAGACAAGTACCTAAATTACTAGGAGCACTTTAAAGTCCCTTTAACTGTGCCCCTTAGAACATTGGCATAAAATATATATAATAATCTACTCTGCATCAAAGTATAAAGTACTTTATCCACACTGCAGACCCAAGATCTGGGGTCTTTCTGTGTGGATAAAGTACTGCGTTTTTTTATGCAGAGTGTGCAGGTTCGAATCCAGGTATGGACTGAGAGATGATGCTTGTAAATAATTTCACCCGTTTGCGAATTGTTAAGCAAAATAATCTCGTAAAACAATCTGAAGGAACTGGTCCCACCGAAATCTCTACATATGCAAACACGAGGCTTGGCAAAAATGTGAAAGATAACCCTGTTGAAAAGCAGGGACCCAATGGGTATGTTGAGAGAACTCAATGAGTGCAGAGGATCATATGCTGGAAACACTGCACCGGGGCAGCGGGTACCACACCACAGAGCAGTCCTAGACCTGAACTAGTAGGCCTAATGGTCTGAGTGCGGTAGACAAGTAGTGGGGTGGTGACCCCCAGACGGAATCAGACTCTCCACAAATATTGGAGAATAACCAATAGGTTTTTCATATTAAACGCTGGTTGTATATTGTAACAAGTGCAGGTTCCCCCTATTTTATATAGACCATTCCTGATTTTATTTTCCAAGCGAAAACTTGGAAAAACATCTGATCTGTGTCCTACTTTGACAAAGTTTTGGATTGTTATTGTAATATGTTTTCGCTAATTTGCCAGTTTCATTTTAAAAACGGTATGGCATTTTTAACCGTGAAAAAAAATCGAAGAGTGCCTCTGGAACGGCATCAATTTTTAGTATCATTAGATCATTGGTATAATACCGACAAGTTGATGAATAAGACATTGCAACAACACCTGGGACTTTTCTCCTTCTCAACCTAATACAAAGGCATGTTGATAAAGCCTTTCATGCTGAAGCCAGTTGAAGAAGTGAAAGATGCAGTACCTGAGTATGTGGTCACGTGTAGACGAGGACGCCCTTACTATTATTACGATCACAGGTAATAGTGTCCTGTGACCTGGTCGTAATGGGTTGAAGCAAAACAAACTCAGCAGTAATATTTAACTTGTATTTCCTTCACCAAATGTTAATTTACAGTTATGTACACTTATGTAAACTATGCACAGGAGTTTAATATAAATGTACCACACGGAATTTAGTTACCATTCTCTGTAATTACACTGTACACGCATTATGTATATATATATATATATATATATATATATATATATATATATATATATATATATATATATATATATATATATATATATGTATATATATATAGTATATATATATATATATATATATATATATATATATATATATATATATATATATATATATATATATATATATATATATATATATATATATATATATATATAATATATATATATATATATATATATATATATATATATATATATATATATATATATATTATAAGTGCTATATGCAAGGGACGGAAGAGGGATTGGAACTAAAGAAATGATTATTTACTTTGGCCTTGGATGATGATAATATTGATAATATTGATCAGGTACAATGTGAAGAGTTTCTTAAACGAGCTGAGAAGATCCAAGCTGCTTCCCTCTCCGCTGACGACCTCATCATCCTCAAGATCTTCAAGCAGGAAATGATGACATTTCTGGACAACTGCCCTTATGTAAAGTGAGTAGTGGTGGTGAGTAGTGGTGTGGTGGTGGTGGTGGTAGGTAGTAGGAAGTGGTGGTAGTGACATGTAGTAGTGGTGGTGGTGATATGTTGTAGTGGTGGTGGTGGTGACATGTAGTAGTGATGGTGGTGGTGACATGTAGTGGTGGTGGTGGTGGTGACATGTAGTAGTGATGGTGGTGGTGACATGTAGTGGTGGTGGTGGTGGTGACATGTAGTAGTGATGGTGGTGGTGACATGTAGTGGTGGTGGTGGTGGTGACATGTAG
The DNA here is from genome assembly GCA_009830355.1 of Cherax destructor. NCBI lineage: Eukaryota > Metazoa > Arthropoda > Malacostraca > Decapoda > Parastacidae > Cherax > Cherax destructor. The sequence continues at coordinate 52,117 of WNWK01001038.1, read as the reverse complement.
TAGTGATGGTGGTGGTGGCGGTGGTAACATGTAGCAGTAGTGGTGGTCGTGTTGGTGACAGGTAGTAGTAATGGTGACATGTAGTAGTGGTAGTGGTGGTGACATGTGGTAGTGATGGTGGCGGTGGTGACATGTAGCAGTAGTGGTGGTCTTGTTGGTGACATGTAGTAATGGTGTTGGAGGTGACATATAGTAGTGATGGTGGTGGTGGTGACATGTAATGGTGGTGGTGGTGGTGACATGTAATAGTGGTGGCGGTGGTGACATGTTATAGTGGTAGTGGTGACATGTAGTAGTGGTGGTGGTGACTAACATGCCTGTTCTCGTTACATCGATATATATATATATATATATATATATATATATATATATATATATATATATATATATATATATATATATATATATATATATATATATATTCGTTACATATATATATTTTCTTTTATGAAATCTTACTTTAATATAGATTTCTATCCCTTCTGTTCAGTTATTTACAAAACAAATTAATAGAGTATCAGGGCAAGCACTACTGCCTTTTTTTGCTTCCTTCTGTGACACCCATAAGGACATTTTCCTTCCACACTTCAGAATTCTTTCCTGCATTCTGTTATTTTGCATTTCATATTTCCCGTCATTTTATGCTTCCAGATTAGTCTTTTGTGAGAAACTATCAAAACCTATCGAGCCTTTTCGCTAGTTAGCAGGTTAATGCTTTAAATGTTTATTATGCACTCTCTTCTGATGGCTTTGTCAGGGAATTTTCCAAAAAAAAATTTTTTTAATAAAACGAGTCTTTATTTCAAAAGGTCTATACCTTATTTCGCCATATTATTTGATCATAAATGACGTCTTCTCTGATGCAGTTTTTTCTTGTTAATATCAGTAGAAGTTACATTACTTTCATTTCAGATTTTTCAATGTTATGTATCTCAGTTGGCCATCTGGGTTCCAGTTCACTGTATCAAAGATGTCACATTTTTGTCAACACTCTGGAATTATATATTTTCTATCTTACATTTTCTCACCCACTTCAGTAATTGTGTTGTCCTTGATTCTTCGTATTTTGTCTTTCATTTATGGGTTGTTTGAATCTCAGGTAAACCTCTGGGTTGTTTGAATCTCAGGTAAACCTCTGGGTTGTTTGAATCTCAGGTAAACCTCTGGGTTGTTTGAATCTCAGGTAAACCTCTGGGTTGTTTGAGTCTCAGGTAAACCTCTGGGTTGTTTGAATCTCAGGTAAACCTCTGGGTTGTTTGAATCTCAGGTAAACCTCTGGGTTGTTTGAATCTCAGGTAAACCTCTGGGTTGTTTGAATCTCAGGTAAACCTCTGGGTTGTTTGAATCTCAGGTAAACCTCTGGGTTGTTTGAATCTCAGGTAAACCTCTGGGTTGGCAAGACTAAATTAAACTGGAGCAGTCCCGTGTTTACCTTACAAAGGATCGAGCTTTCACCACTTCTTGCGCTGCATTACCCACACAGGTTTAGCGTCTCATGAAATATAAAATAGCCTGGCTTGTCACGCTTCATGTATAGGTCCTCCAGCACATTTCTTCAACAGCTCTATGTTCTTCATTTTTTTTCTTGAAATAAATTATCAGATTCTGTTTGCATAAATGTTGCATAATTCTTCGTTTATAATGTTTCTTGTAATATTTTATCAATTGTTATTTAAAGAAACTGTCTAAGGTCATATTATTTATTCTTTAAATTTTTATCTTTTCCCATTTGTATTTTTCTTCCTGAAATAATGAAGACATAGACACATGTAGTAGAATAAGTCAACATGCAGCCAGTCAACATGCAGCCAGTCAACATGCAGCCAGTCAACATGCAGCCAGTCAACATGCAGCCAGTCAACATGCAGGAAGTCAACATGCAGCCAGTCAACATGCAGCCAGTCAACATGCAGCCAGTCAACATGCAGCCAGTCAACATGCAGCCAGTCAACATGCAGCCAGTCAACATGCACCCAGTCAACATGCAGCCAGTCAACATGCAGCCAGTCAACATGCAGCCAGTCAACATGCAGCCAGTCAACATGCAGCCAGTCAACATGCAGCCAGTCAACATGCTGTCGCGTGGGTCTTGGGAGAGATATATAGGAGGTCAAAGATACTCCTTGTTGGATGGTTACGGTATATTTACAGTAAGTGAAGGAGAGTCCAGCCACCCGTCTGTCTCGCCTGTAGGTCTAACGTTAGTGAGGGAGAGTGCCTATGAGAGGCTGTGCACATGCGCTGAGCCTCTGACGTCAGCGGTACCGTGACGTCACACGCAAAGGACCAGCTGTATAAAAGGAAAGATACACTACACAAGTGTAATAGATACTGACACGACAATGCAGCCAGTCAACATGCAGCCAGTCAACATGCAGCCAGTCAACATGCAGCCAGTCAACATGCAGCCAGTCAACATGCAGCCAGTCAACATGCAGCCAGTCAACATGCAGCCAGTCAACATGCAGCCAGTCAACATGCAGCCAGTCAACATGCAGCCAGTCAACATGCAGCCAGTCAACATGCAGCCAGTCAACATGCAGCCAGTCAACATGCAGCCAGTCAACATGCAGCCAGTCAACATGCAGCCAGTCAACATGCAGCCAGTCAACATGCAGCAGTCAAACTCACTCATAACAGGTTGCAAGTTTCACCTGCGCACATTTGCAGTTATCCACAATAACTGCAAATGTCGAACTGTAAAAGAATATCAAACATTATTATATTTTAAATGGTATATCATACCATTTAAATTATCTATATTCTCAATCTATATCTATATTCACAAAATATTTCGCCTGTGCTGCAGGCTTCATCAGTCGAATAGAGAGCTGAATCACACTCACACCATCCCCTACCTCTTTTCCCGTCTCCACTTCGACTCCCACCAGTGTACAGAGCAGGAGACACGTTTCATTATTAAAGATTCTAAATGTTACTAATGCCTTACGTGCCGTAATTAATTTTTCTTTGCATCAGGTATATAGCCCCCATCACCTTCGCATCATTACCTCACAAAGTCTTGATGGAATTAGTGGAGCGGTATACGTTTCTCAACTCTTACGATGACTACCAGAAGCTGCTCTCCAGGTACGTGGGACTGGAGGGTGACCAGTGAGTGTGTGGAGTCTGAGGTGGTGCACGAAGATAATGATTAATGGTGATTATTATGAATATAAACTTATAAATATATTGTAATTAATATGAGTGGGATTAAAAACTAATTGTGTTAATGATATGTAAATAAGACAAATGCAGCAGTTGAACATATATTACGGAAAAGTTTCGCTCACTGGAAGCTTTGTCAATCTACTGCGTGTGTTTCACGTTACTTATTTTAGTCACCTATCTGAAATCCGATACAAAATTCTGCTTATAAACTCAAAAGGGAATTACAAATAATTTTTTAATTATGTTTTAAGAGGTAATTTAATTAATTTCACTAAAGCCTCTAATGAGCTCGGCTGTGGCTTAATAGCAAAACAATTTGAATAACCCAGATATCTCCAAATATTTTTATTTTTTGTCGTCTCCCAAATTTTTAGTATTTATTTCATGCATAATGTGTGAAGCATCATCAGATCGGCTTCAGATATTGAACACTGGCTTACGGAAAATAGGGTAAGATCTCGCAACTCACACTTGTTATGTGTTGGTGGCCTATAATCAAAATTATATAACCCATTCCATATTCCCTGGAAAAGGCCTGATAACTTCGAAGAGACTCTCCTGCTTGGCTTCAAACAGTAAAAAAAAAAGAAAGGTTTTCCCAAATGGTACTACATCATACTTCCACTGACCCTTCGAACTGTATTTCCCACCTCCAGGACTCAAGTCCAGCTAAAACACTTAATAAATTTCACCTTGCTCACACTAAAGCATCACGTCAATTCTTAAAAAAAATCTTTACTAATTCTGCTCTAACACGCTCACACTCTCCTGCTGAATGCTCAAGCACCTACCAATTAAAACCATCTTCTCTCTCGAACACTTTCTAGGACGACCCTCTACACCCTGGAAGGAAATATACCGTTTATACCCTCATGCCATCTTTAAATTTCTATGCTCCCAATTCTCTGCAAAATATTCACGTCACACATTGCTCTCAAACATCATATCTCAACTGCCTCAAGCCTCCTCCTCACCTCAAATTTTAAAGACCATTCCCTCTCATATATAAGTGTTGATACCACATTACTCTGCTATAAACTACTTTACACAGACGCATCAAACTTCCACCTACCGTTTTCGCCTCTGTTTTATATAGGATGTTAATTCTACTCGTATTCTGTAGCTGGCAAATTATCTTAGATTTAATCGAAGAAATTATTCAATTGAATATATTTTCAGCAGAAAAAAAAAATCTCTTAAAGGCTGTAGGTTATGAAAATGCGTAGTTTTTTCCCACGGAGTTAAAAGAAATTCCATTAAACCAGCATTAACTGAATGGAGAAGCATTTGTCTCGTACTAAGATGGAGGATCGAACCTCCACTTCCGAATGATCCACATGGGTTTATTATTTCACATGAATAAGGAAAGTAAATTTTCTTACCAGATTAATATAAAATTTCCACTTGGTGTTCCACAGGTATGGAGAACTTCCCCGCCAAGCTCAGGAGATTTTGGCACTACTGAAAGGCAATGTTGAAAGTGGTTTAATGCCGTCTAACTGGTCTATGGTAAGTTAAAAGATTATTAAATTAAACCAACACAAAAATTTCAGTCCAACAAAGCAAGGCCAAGGAATGTGGGGGGGAGCCGTTAGGAGCAGGGATAGCAGTAAGAGTTACAGGAATAAATAAGGGAGACAATGGCTATGTACAAACGGGATCCAGAGACACAGAGGGAAAGGCAATGGGAAGAGGAGAGGGAGAAGTCAGTGTATATTCATGGGCTTCAGGAGAGCGAAGGGAGGACACATAATGAAAGACGGTAGAAAGAAAAACAGGAGATTGAAGACATCAAAGAAATAGGCGAGAAGGATATGACTGAGATAGTAAAATTTCAGAGAATAGGAGGGTACTCGAAGGGAAGAAATCGGCCGGTCAAACTGATTTTCAAGACAGAAATGGTGTGGAACAGGATACTGCAAGAGAAACCACGGCTGAAGGAATCATCAACATAAAAGAGGGTGTTCCTAGACTATGACAGAACAAGAACAGAACGACAGCAGCTGAGGGAGAAGACACAGAAACGAAAGGGGCTAGGAAGAGAGACAAGAACAGAGTTAGCAGAGGAGAACCAGAACCGGGCAGAGCAACAAGCACAAGCACACACACAACCACCATCAGAACCCCACATGCAAATATGCTATCCCAACATAAACCACAATCCACAATTACAACTCCCACCCCACAATATGCTGTAGAATCCCATGGCACACTACCAGGCTCCCACCCCTACAGACCCCCCGGAACACAGTGTTGGAGAGAAAACTGAAGATATGGTACACCAACTCTGATAAATAATGAATAAGTGGGAGGAGTGGCACGAAAGAATCGAAGAGGCATCACCGGATATCATAGCTCTTACCGAAACCAAGCTCACAGGAATGATAACAGATGCCATCTTTCCAACGGGATACCCCTCAAGGGAGGTTCCTTGACGCTGGTGAGGGGCTCTTGATCTAGGGAATTGGATCTGTGCTCCAGTTCCCTGAATTAAGCCTGAATACCTTCCATCCCCCTCCCCACAGGGCGCTGTATAATCCTACGGGTTTAGCGCTTCCCCATGATTATAATAATAATAATCCGACGGGATATCAGATCCTGAGGGAAGACAGAGGGAGCAGAAGGGGTGGAGGAGTGGCACTGCTCATCAAAAACCAATGGGCTTTTGATGAGGTGGAGAGAGAAGACTGAGGAGAAGCAAGAGACTTCAGTTTGGAGGTCCCAAGGTTGTAATTTCAGTGATGTATAACCCACCACAGAACAGCAGGAGGCCAAGGCAAGAGTATGATGAGAGTAACAGAGAAATGGTTGACACACTGGCTGAAGTGGCCAGAAGGGCTCAAGCAAGCAGGGCAATGCTACTGATTGTGGGTGACTTCAATCACAAAGAAATTGGCTGGGAGAACTTGGAGGCACATGGGGGCCCAGAAACGTGGAGGGCTAGGATGATGGAGGTGGTATTGGAAAACCTCATGTACTACCATGTAAGGGACACTACCAGAGAGAGAGGACAGGATGAACCAGCAAGACTGGACCTAGTATTCACCTTAAGTAGTGCAGATATTGAGGACATCACATATGAACGACCCCTCGGGGCCAGTGACCACGTGGTTCTGAGCTTCGAATACATAGTAGAGTTACAAGTGGAGAGGGAAGCAGGAAGGACAGGACGAATGAAGCCAAACTACAAGAGAGAGGACTACACAGGCATGAGGAATTTCCTTTAGTGGGACAGAGAAATCAGTAAATGAGATGATGGAATATGTGACAACAATATGCAAGGAAGCAGAGGAGATGTTTGTACCCAATGGCAACGGAAATAATAAGAAGGCCAGGAGGAGCCCTTGGTTCACTCGGAGGTGTAGAGAGGCTAAAACCAAGTGCACAAGAGAATGAAAGAAGTATACAAGGCAAAGGACCCAAGAGAAAAATGAGAGCAGTCGAAGAGCAAAAAATTAATATGCCCAGGTTAGGAGGGAGACCCAACGACAGTACGAAAATGACATAACAGCAGTAGCCAAATGTGACTAGAAGCTGTTGTACAGTCACATCAGGAAGAAAACAATAGTCAAAGACCAGGTAATCAGGCTGAGGAAGGAAGGGGAGATTACAAAAGACGACCTTGAAGTATGTGAGGAGCTCAACATGATTCAAAAAAAGTTTTCACAGTGAAGACAGAAAGGACTTCAGAAAGACAGAGGTGGGGTACACCATCAAGTACTGAACATGATAAATACAACCAAGGAGGTGCAGAGACTGCTAAGCGAACTAGATATCTCAAAGGCGATAGGGCCGGATAATATCTCTCCATGGGTCCTGAGAGAGGAAGCAGAGGTACTCAGTTTACCATTAACAACAATCAACACATCTATCGAAACAGCGCAACTATCTGAGGTATGGAAGACAGCAAATGTAGTCCCAATTTTTAAAAAAGGAGACAGACACACAGCATTAAACTACAGACCAGTGTCACTGACAACGTCAGAATGAGTGCATGCATCGAATGGGGGTTCCACAAGGGTCAGTCCTAGGTCCGGTGCTGTTTCTAGTATATGTGAATGGCATGACAGAAAGTATAGATTCAGAGGTGTTCCTGTTCGCAGATGATGTGAAGCCAATGAGAAGAATACAAGTGGACGAGGATTAGGTAAGCCTATAGTGTGATCTAAACAGGCTGTAAGCCTGGTCCGACAAATGGCTCCTGGAGTTTAACTCCAGCAAGTGCAAAGTCATGAAGTTTGGGGAGGGACAAAGAAGACCACAGACGGTGTACAGCTTAGGATTTCAAAAGCTACAAAACTCACTCAAGGAAAAGGATCTTGGGGTGAGCATTATACTGAGCACGTCTCCTGAGGTACACATCAACCAAATAACTGCTGCATCATATGGGCGTATGGCAAGCCTAAGAATCGCGTTTTGACATCTAAGTAAGGAGTCATTCAAGACACTGTACACAGTGTACGTGAGGCCTGTATTGGAGTATGCAGCACCAGGATGGAACCCACACCTGGTCAAGCACGTCAAGAAGTGCAACAAGACTAGTCCCGGAGCTAAGGGGTAATGCCCTACAAGAAGATGTTAAGGGAAATCAACCTGACGATACTGGAGGAAAGGAGGGTTTTGGAGGACATGATAACGACATATAAAATACTGAGAGGAATTGACAAGGTGGACAGGGACAGAATGTTTTAGAGATGGGACATAACAAAGGGTCACAGCTGGAAGTTGAAAACTTATCTGAGTTAGAAAGCATTTCTTCAGTCATAGAGTTGTCAGGAAGTGGAACAATCTGAAGAGTGATGTAGTGGAGACAAGATCCATACATAGCTTTAAGAGGCTCGATAAAGCTCGTGGAGAAGGGTGTGTGTTGACCTAGTAGCAACCAGCAAAGAGGCAGGGCCAGGAACTATGATTCGACCCTTGCAACCACAAATAGGCGAGTGTACACACACAGTACCTACAGCACATTTTTTTTCCTATAGATTCCACTTAAAACTCCTTACTGGCCTCAAACCCATAAAACCCCCAAACTCCATCTCAGTCAATCACCATACTCCCTAAATATCAAATAATGTTTCTTCCCAGCATCCATTCCCTCACATACTTCATGTTCCTTCCACTCCCAACCCTTAATACCAACCTCCTCCACTTACCAAAGTCCAGCCTCCACCACAATCCCCGGACCTCTCCTGAATTCCCTCATAAAGTAATAATGATAAATATCTTTATTTCTACAAGTACATGTACAAGGTATACAGGCCTAGCTGACATCAATGACGTACTACTATATATATATATAGAAAGATTCTTGTTACGCAAAATATTTCGGGCAAATTAGGTCAATTTTGTCCCAGGATGCGACCCACACCAGTCGACTAACACCCAGGTACCCATTTTACTGTTGGGTGGACAGGGACAGCATGTGTCTTGTAGAAACAAGTTTTCCAGCCGTACTGGTGGATCGATCCACTAAGTGCGCTAGCGATCGAACTTCGGGACACCTCTTCAAAATCCTCTATCCCCTCTTCCCAATGAAACAGTACAGCATATTTTCCAAACCTACAGGGTTTCAAAAAAAATGGAAAGGATTTAAAAAATAGTATTTAGTACACAAATACAGACGATATCTCAAACTGGTGAACTGAAATAAATCAGACGATAGCCCAGACATTATTGCTTGAGACACTGTCTGGGGAATAACAACAAAATGATTTTCTGTAAATGATTCCAAGTTCTGGGAAAGAACGAAATAAAATAGGGATAGAGGTGGATGGGGCCCATCTAATAAAAGAAAAAACAATAGGACACTGATTAAATATCAATTCAGGAAACAGAAGAGTTCAGAGACTATATCATGGCAGCAGTAATGACTGGAGATGGCTGTACTATATGATCCTTCTCTATACAATAGAAGACCAAGGAAAAAAATATGAGGAGAACAACAGATTGAAGATAAATAAAATAAAGCAGACTAGAAGGAGTCAAATACCAAAATAGAACTTCTGATCCTAAGCGATTCTGACCCCAGAGAAATCAACTGAGAGAATTGGGACCGAGAAAGTAGAGAGCAATATTTATGGAAATAGTTATGAGGAATCATGAAGCAACAAGTAAAGAAAATATCGAGGACGAGAGGGAAAGACTAGCCATCAAAACTTGTTCACGTTCACAGAAAGATCATAAGACAGAAAAAAACATATGAAGAACGAATACGAGCCTCGATCAAGATGAAGACGAGAGAGGTAGAGACAGGAGAAGGAAAAAGACAGGAGGGAGGGAGGGGAGAGAGGGAGAGAGACGTAATGCACACCAGACAATATAAAAAATGTGAAAGAATAATAAATTTCTTTAAAATGAATTGCAAGAGATCCAATCCTTTAAATCTAACCATTCCTTGTCATTTGCATTCAGCGTTGGCTGTCTATTTTCAATAAACACAAACTTTTATCTTTTTTTCATTTCCTACTCATTCTGATTCGGAAAGTAATGAGTGTAGACTCCTGCACATATTCTCCTGTACAGTATTACCCAGTCTCCACGTTGACTGTTTCCCAATCCTGACTCAGCACCTGGGAGATCTCTGGTCTGAGTTATTTACCAATACTTTGTTTTAAAACAAACTTTACTTCATGTATTATTTAGTTAATGAAAATATTTTCTCTCACAGGTGGGTGTGATAGAGAGCTTTGACAGTCTGAGAGGCCCTGTTGAGGACTCTGTTTTCTTTAAGCCATTTCTTCACTTTCCTCCAAACATTACAGAGGAACAAAGGTAAGGCATTACTTGTAAAATATCAATGATCTCAGTCTCTCTTGGGTGAGGAGTAAAAACACGAATGAGAGATGACTTGGTACCTATTGTGTATCAGGAATTCAAAAAATTGAACAGTTAAAACAAACATTAAAAATTATACATATTGTAAGATAAATATGCCAACTTGGAGAAAAATATGACGTTTTAAAAACTATATAATTCGTTATGGACCTGAAATTACGCGTAATGTGGCATAAAGGAAGAAACATTGGCTATTATTTTACTTCCGGGTCAGACCTTGGCTATTAATTTAATTTTTTATATATTTTTCCAAAATCTTACTGATAGCAGTAGACCCAAGTTTGACACCAAGGAGAGAGCAATCAGTGAGATTTACGACTCTGGCTCCTTGCAAGGCAGCTGCGACTTGTTCGATGATATGTTTGTTGAAGGACACCAGTTCGTATTTCAAAGGATTTAGGGAAAGACCTATATTCTCTTTATGCTCTTTGATGATTCTGAAGCCTAGGAGAGGGAGTGTTGTTTTTAGTGCACAGAGGGATACACCAAAAAAAAAAAAAAAATAGCGTAACGGTCTCTTCAACACTACTAGAGACACATAAGTTGGCAAATCTTGTAAGCTCTGTGACATCTGCGAACTGCTGGGTTAAGCCTTTGCTCGATATGTTGTGGTCTTAATTCCGTGAAACCGCTTGCAGAGCCTGGAGAGAAAGACATGTCAGATTTGTGCACATTTTTTTCTTAGACTGTCAATTTTTCTACTCTGGTGGTGTCATCGTGAGGATCATTGTCGTGTTTAGGGACTCTTGGAGAGTTTTGTCTTGTAGGTCTTCGGCTATGGTGGTGTCTTTGGGGCAATTGCTTCATCGCTGGAGATTAGTGTGATTGCTCCTGCAGTGTTCCCTTCCTCTATCTTCTTGGTGATTTGTCCTTTCATTCTGAGGACATAGGGAGAGGTTTGGTGTTAGTGTCTCTGGTAGGTGATTTTGGCATGGTGAGAAAGGCGGACAAGATTATCGTCTCTGGGGAAATCTTTTATTACCCTAATGACACATGATGCAAGTGACTTGTAGCTCCTGGGCGAAATGGCCGGGTATGTATTGCCAAACAGAAAGAGGTGCTATTATCCCGTGACTGTTGGAGCATGAACTTTTTTTTTCGAAAGGTCAAAAAGTTTTGCAGCAGCCTGAGTGAGTGTTGCTTTGTAAATATATGGCAGAGTGAAGACAGATGAATATTTGATTTCTACTTTGAAGTTATTTGAGGTGAAATCTGAAGGGATGTTGGTATCCCTGCTGGCTGGGAGGGACAGTTGTTGATCATTGTTGATATTCCACTCTGAGTAGCATACCCGACAAGTGCAACACCTGCTCTCAGCGTCACTTTGACGTCCTTGACTTACAGAAATCTAGCTATCATCTTTGGCTTCATCCATTGATAGTTGTCAGTATGAAGCAACACTTTGCTGGGAGACGCTAGGGAAGACGTCAGAGTGATGACACTACCTCTCACCTCCAGGACTCCAATCTCGTTAACAGATTTTCCCTGAATCCCTTCATAAATATTACCTTGCGCGTGCGCGCACGCACACACACACACACACACACACACACACACACACAGGAATTGACAAGGTGGACAGGGCTCGAATGTTTCAGAGATGGGATACAGGAACAAGGGGCCACAATTGGAAGCTGAAAACCCAGATGAGTCATAGGGATGTTAGAAAGTATTTCTTTAGCCTTAGAGTTGTCAGGAAGTGGAATAATCTGGAGAGTGAAGTAATGGAAGCAAGTTCCATACATAGCTTTAAGAAGAGGTATGATAAAGCTTATGGAGCAGGGAGAGAGTGAATTAGTATCGACCAGTGAAGAGGCGGGGCCAGGAGCTATGACTCGACCCCTACAACCACATATAGGTGAGTACACACACACACACACACACACACACACACACACACACACACGTGCAAAGGTTTGCAACACGACTAGTCCCGGAGCTAAGGGGTATGTCCTACGAGGAGAGGTTAAGGGAAATCGACCTGACGACACTGGAGGACAGGAAAGAAAGGGGGGACATGATAACGACATATAAAATACTGAGAGGAATTGACAAGGTGGACAGAGACAGAATGTTCCAGAGATGGGACACAGCAACAAGGGGGCACAGCTGGAAGTTGAAGACTCAAATGAATCACAGGGATGTTAGGAAGTATTTCTTCAGTCACAGAGTGGTCAGGAAGTGGAATAGCTTGGGAGGCAATGTAGTGGAGGCAGGATCCATTCATAGCTTTAAGAAAAGGTATGATAAGGCTCATGGCGAAGGGAGAGTGACCCAGTAGCGGTCAGTGAAGAGGCGGGGCCAGGAGCTATGGATCGACCCCTGCAACCACAACTAGGTGAGTACACACACACACACATTATATATATATCCTGTGATAAACATGTAGCAATATGCACTTGAAATGTATCCTTCAAACATAATGTACTGTCTTTGCCATCTTTGTACCGATTTTGGCTTAAATAGCAACGCTTTTCTTGCCGAATAAGGCAAGCGAAAATTTGTTTATGCAATAATTTAGCAAAAATCTTTCTGAACCTAACGAAAAAAAAATTTCATTGTATTTGTTTATTATTAAATTATTTTAAACTAATTAAAATATATTTAGCTGGATTAGACCCAAAAAGAAAGAAAATCCCCAAAAAGAAAATACATCATCATTCAACACATTCACCTCACTCATACTTAATCACTGTCTTTGTAGAGGCGCTCAGATACTACAGTTTAGAATAGTCCCTCCAAACTGTCACTATCCCAGACCCCTCCTTTAAAGTGCAGGCATTGTACTTCTCATTTCCAGGACTCAAGTCCTGCTAAATCAATAACCGGTTTCCCTGAATCCCTTCACTAAATATTACCCTGCTCACACTCCAACAGCTCGTCAGGTCCCAAAAACCATTCGTCTTCATTCACTCCTATCTAACACGCTAACACACGCTTGCTGGAAGTCCAAACCCCTCTCCCACAAAACCACCTTTACCCCCTCCCTCTAACCTTTTTGAGGACGACCCCTACCCCTCCTTTCTTCCCCTACAGATTTATACGCTCTCCATTCTCTCTAAATGACCAAACCACCTCAACAACCCCTCTTCAGCCCTCTGACTAATACTTTTAGTAACTCCACACCTCCTCCTAATTACCACACACTGAATTCTCTGCATAATATTTACACCACACATTGCCCTTAGACAGGACATCTCCACTGCCTCCAGCCGCCTCCTCGCTGCAGCATTTGCAACCCATGCTTCACACCCATATAAGAATGTTAGTAACACTATACTTTCATACATTCCCTTCTTTGCTTCCATAGAAAACGTTTTTTGTCTCCACAGATACCTCAACGCACCCCTCACCTTTTTTCCTTCATCAATTCTATGGTTAACCTCATCCTTCATAAACCCATCCGCTGACAAGTCAACTCCCAAATATCTAAAAACATTCACTTCTTCCATACTCCCTCTCTCCAATGTGATATTCAATTTTTCTTTACCTAAATCGTTTGATACCTTTATCACCTTACTCTTATCTTTGTTCACTTTCAACTTTCTACCTTTACACACCCTCCCAAACTCGTCCACTAACCTTTGCAACTTTTCTTTAGAATCTCCTATAAGCACAGTAACGTCAGCAAAAATTAACTGAGTCAACTTCCATTTTGTACTTGATTCCCATAATTTAATCCCACTCCTCTCCCCAACACGCACTCACTCAACATTTCTCAAAATCTGTCTCTCTCCTCTACACTTCTCTCTTCTCCAGGTGCATAAACACTTGCTATAACCTACTTTTCACATCCAACCCTTATTTTACACTACATAATCCTTGAATTGATATATTTATATTCCCTCTTTTCCTGCCATAACTTATCTTCAACATTATTGCTTCTCCTCTTTAGCTCTAACTCTGTTTGAAACTCCTGACCTAATCCCATTTATTTCTCCCCACTGAAACTCTCCTACCCCCTTCAGCTTTGTTTCACTTAAGGCCAGGACATCCAGCTTCTTCTCATTCATAATATTCACAATCATCTCTTTTATATATATATATATATATATATATATATATATATATATATATATATATATATATATATATATATATATATATATATATATATATTTAATTTATTTTGCAGTACTACACTAAGACAGCAGGCCAGAGAGAGGATCCTGCAGGACCTTCTTCCTTCCTTAAAAAATATCCGTGATTATATCGAGGTATGATGTTTTATATTTTTCTGCCAAGTTCTATATATCCGTCAGATTTTTTTTCCATTTTTAAACTCCTTGCATAACGTTGTTTCAGATGTGTTGTTCATATTACGTGGTGTATATGTGATAAAAATGGTACTGATATATAAAAAACTGAGGCTCTATAGTTTGAATATTACAAGATCAAAACAGTTGGACAGAACGTTTTTACTGTTATGTTAGAAGATAGAAGAGTTAACTTTGTATTATTATAATCAAAAGAAGCGCTAAACCACAAGGGTCATACAGCACAGTGGGGCAGGGTAGGATGCAGGGATAATGGGTAGTAAGAGGGAAAGGGATGATTAGGAGGGTATGGAGCACAGCAGGGTAGTGGATAGTGCAGGGATAGAGGGTAGTAAGAGATTGAGGTAGCAGGGACTGAGGGGAGAGCTAAAGGCAAAATCGTCAGAGTTTGTGTAGTAAGTCAGTTGCTGTCAAAAAGTCAATGAGAGAGTCAGGATTGAAGGAGGATCCATCGGCAAGAAGGGAAGGTAAAGTAAGGGTATCAAAGCGAAGACGACGTTGGAGGTAAATTCTGCGTGCTCGTTGATAAGAGTGGGCAGTCCAACAGAATGTGGCGAACAGACACTGGAACCTGACAATGCTCACAGAGGGGCAGGGAGCCTCTCCATGAGATACCCGTGAGTAAGACGAGTGTGGCCGATGCGAAGACGGGAGAGTGTAGCCTCCCAGCCTCGACATTGGTGACAAGAAGAAGGCCAGAAACCTATAACCGGTTTAATAGAATGAAGTTTGCTATGTAGCAGGTCAGACCAGCGTTGTTGCCAACGGGTGCGAAGGTGGGTAGCAATGACCGCAAAATAGTCCATAAATGGAACACCTCTATATGAAACTGGAAGATCACGTACTGCCGACCGCGCAGCAGTGTCTGCCTGTTCATTGCCCTGTACGTCAACATGACCAGGGACCCAACAAAAAACAATATATTTGTGCTTGCTAGAGATACGGCGTAACCAAAGTTGGATACGGAGAACTAGGGGGTGAGGTGTATCAAATTTTCGGATAGCCTGTAAAGCACTAAGGGAGTCTGAAACGACCACAAATGGTGACACAGCCATAGATGCAATACGGATAAGTGCCACAAGAATGGCGTACAATTCAGCCGTAAATATGCTAGCCGAGGGTAATAGACGCCCTCGCACGACGCTGTCCGGAAACACTGCTGCGAATCCGACGCCGTCAGATGACTTAGAACCACCAGTGTACACTGCGATGGCATGGGAATGAGAACGGAAGTGGTCACCTGCCTGTTCAGCCTATAGAGTTGTATTGTATGTCGAGACGCAATACATAACATGGCCGAGCTGCCAGTAGTGGTACTGAACCGCTATGTATTATACTTCTGTAGTATATCATAGTACCAGCCATATTAGAGTTAGGATCCCTAGCTACTTGTGACGTCACGAGTCTCGCGCATGTGAGCGTTGAGCCTCAGGCATCTTCCTCACTCGCAGACTCTGTCAATATACCAGTTACCAACCACTTGTGTGTTTCACTACGACTGCCAATATCTCCTAAGTACCCACTCAACAATTTTGCCTGTGTAGGTTTCACTTTGCCTTTTTCATGAGGAAACTGGGAAAATAAAAATAAATTTTTTAATGAGATAATTTCTGAGTGCCTCATCTAACGACTTGATAATGTAAATTCTAAGCAGTTTCAGAACTAGTATTTCTTAGTGGAAGGTTTGAAATCATATTTGGTTATGTCGTTATTTGTCATTTTTATTGGAAGAAATTAGGATATTAGTGTGTATGTGATAACTTACAAATATCTCTTCTGATTTGCTTCAAATCCTCAGTGTTAATATTTAACAGCAGTAGAAACTTCTCCCGCACTCTACACTATTCCTCTCGCGTGCCTTGATGTACAAAGGAGCTAGGGATATGCAATACAGATTCCTTTCCAGCATAGTGCAGTGATAGAAATGCATTTAGTTATTATTTATTTTTAGTAGTATAGTAGTAACAGTACTAAATTGCTCACACAGAAATTTTACTTACCTGCTACGAGGCCACATATAGGAATATCATCGCTGGAAGGTGGACACGACTACTACAAAGTTCGTCTCAGGACTCTCGCCAGCACCAACCTCACACCCCAAGAGATCCATAACCAGGGTCTCGCAGAAGTGACCAGGATAGAAGAGGAAGTGCGGAAGGTACAGTGTAATCAAACATTATAAACGGTTCTTCAGTTTAAATTGAAATTTTCAATATATTTCTACCTTTTTTTATTTGCAAGATTCCAAACTAGTTACTGCACCCAAAAATTACAGACAGCTGCAGAGATTGGGATGGAAGGGAAGGCGTTCTCCGAGATCAGTAAAGCCCTGAGGGAAGACCCAACCCAAAAATTCAGCAGCAAGGAGGATGTGCTAGGAACCTACAGAAATACTGTCTACAATGTCATTATGCCTCTGATGCCTCAACTGTTCACCACTGTACCGTCTGTAAATGTTACGTGAGTGTACCACAACCAATATTGCATTAGAGTGAGTACCACAGAAGCATAAGGAACTTTAACATTAATTTACTACTGCTCCTTCAAGCATTGTCGTAAGGCTTTAGTAAACCAATGTTTGCAAAAATTTAGCATAAATATAGAAAATCTTTTCTTGCCTGCACCAGAGGTGGACCCCATATTAGATGATTGCTGATGTTATGAATGAAAAGTTGGATGTCCTGGCCCTAAGCGAAACAAAGCTGAAGAGGGTTGGCAAGTTTCAGAGGGGAGAAATAAATGGGATTAAGTCATGAGTATCTGAGAGAGATAAAGCTAAGGAAGGAGTAAGAATGTTGAAAGATCAGTTATAGAAGGAGAAGAGGGAATATAAATGTATAAATTCAATGATTATGTGGATTAAAATAAGGGTCAGATGCGAAAAGTGAGTCATAATAAGTGTGTATGCACCTGGAGAAGAGAGGAGTGTAGAGGAGAAAGAGATTTTAGGATATGTTAAGCGAATGTGTAGGAACTTTTGAACCAAGTGAGAGAGTAATTGTGGTAGGAGACCTAAATGCTAAAGTAGGAAAAACATTTAGAGAGGGTGTGGTAGGTAAGTTTGGAGTGCCAGGTGTAAATGATAATGGGAACCCTTTAATTATACTTTGTATAGAAAGAGGTTTAATTATAGGTAATACATATTTTAAGAAAAAGACGATAAGTAAGTATACAAAATATGATGTACATCGAAATGACAGTAGTTTGTTGGACTACGTATTGGTGGAAAAAAAGACTGTTGAGTAGACTTCAGGATGTACATGCTTATAGAGGGATCAATTTTTAGTTGTAGCTAAAGTGAGAGTAAAAGGTAGATGGGATACAAGGAAAATATAAGCAGAAAGTAAGAGAGAGGTGAAAGTTTATAAACTAAAAGAGGAGGCAGTTAGGGTAAGGTATAAACAACTATTGGAGAATAGATAACCTAGTGAG
Organism: Cherax destructor; assembly: GCA_009830355.1. Classification (NCBI taxonomy): domain Eukaryota; kingdom Metazoa; phylum Arthropoda; class Malacostraca; order Decapoda; family Parastacidae; genus Cherax; species Cherax destructor. Next base: position 34,403 of record WNWK01001038.1, on the reverse strand, counting down.
AATATAGGCAATGGGGTCGAAGATATATGGGGTAGGTTTAAGAATGTAGTGTTAGAGTGTTCAGCAGAAGTTTGTGGTTACAGGAACGTGGGTGCGGGAGGGAAGAAGAGTGATTGCTGGAATGATGATGTAGAGTAGTAGAGAGGTTTTTATAAAGTATTAGTGATGCAAGGAGGGAAGAGTATATGGAGAGAGAAAGAGAGGTTAAGAGAGTTGTGAAGCAATGTAAAAAGAGATGAAATGGGAGAGAGGGTGAGATGTTATCAACAAATATTTGTTGAAAATAAGAAAAAGTTTTGGAGTGAGATTAATAAGTTGACGAAGCCTAGGGAAAGAATGGATTTGACAGTTAAAAATAGGAGAGGAGAGTTATTAAATGGAGAGTTAGAGGTATCGGGAAGATGAAGGGAATATTTTGAGGAATTGTTAAATGTTGATGAAGATAGGGAAGGTGTGATTTCATGTATAGGGCAAGGAGGAATAACATCTTGTAGTAGTGAGGAAGATTCAGTTGTGAGTGTGGGGGAAGTTCGTGAGGCAGTGGGTAGAATGAAAGGAGGTAAGGCAGCTGTGATTGATGGGATATAGTTAGAAATGTTAAAAACACGTGGGAATATAGTTTTGGAGCGGTTGGCGTTATTTAATAAATGTATGGAAGAGGGTAGGTACCTAGGGATTGGCAGAGAGAGTGCATAGTTCCTTTGTATAAAGGCAAAGGGGACAAAAGAGTGCAAAAATTATAGGTAAAGTGTATGGAAGAGTAATTGAAAGAAATAAGAGTAAGACGGAGAGTAGGATAGTAGATGAACAAGGGGCCTTTAGGAAAGGTAGGGGGTGTGTAGTTTACAGTGAAACATATAGGTGAACGGTATTTATTTAAGGGTACAGAGGTTTTCGTGACATTTATGGATTTGGAAAAGGCGTATGACAGGGTGGATAGGGGCAATATGGCAGATGTTGCAGGTGTGTGGAATAGGAGGTAGGTTACTGAAAGCAGTGAAGAATTTTTACGAGGATAGTGAGGCTCAGGTTAGAGAATGTAGGAGAGAGGGAGATTATTTTAGAGTAAAAGTTGACCTTAGACAAGAATGTGTGATGTCACCATGGTTCTTCAATATATTTATAGATGGAGTTGTAAAAGAAGTGAATGCGCGGGTGTTGACAAGAGGTGTGGGGTTAAAAGATAAAGAATCTAACACAAGGTGGGAGTTATCACAGTTGCTCTTTGCTGATGACACTGTGCTTTTTGGAGATTCTGAAGAGAAGTTGCAGAGGTTGGTGAATGAGGGGAATGTATGAGAGTATAGTTATACTAATGCTCTTGTATGGGTGTGAGACATGGGTTGTGAATGTTGCAACAAGGAGAAGGCTGGAGGCAGTGGAGATGTCATGTCTGAGGGCAATGTGTGGTGTGAATATAATGCAAAGTATATGTAGTTTGAAAATTAGGAGGAGGTGCAAGATTACTAAAGCTATTATCGAGACAGCTGAGGAGGGGTTGTTGAGGTGGTTCGGACATATAGAGAGGATGGAACAAAATAGAATGACTTCGAGAGTGTATAAATCTGTAGTGGAGTGAAAGCGGGGTAAGGGTCGGCCTAGGAAAGGTTGGCGGGAGGGGGTAAAGGAGGTTTTGTGTGCGTGGGGCTTGGACTTCCAGCAAGCGTGCGTGAGTGTATTTGATAGGAATGAATGGAGACAAATGTTTTTTAGGACTGGACGTGCTGTTGGAGTATGAGCAATGTAACATTTATGAAGGGATTCAGGAAAACCGGCAGGTCAGACTTGAATCCTAGAGATGGGAAGTAGTGCCTGCACTCTGAAGGAGGGGTGTTAATGTTGCAGTTTTATAACAGTAGTGTAAGCACGCCTCTGGCAAGACAGTGATGGAGTGAATGTTGATGAAAGTTTTTCTTTTTCGGGCCACCCTGCCTTGGTGGGAAACGGCCGATGTGTTAATAAATAAAAAATTATATATACATATATATATACATTTATTTTTTATTAACACATCGGCCGATTCCACCAAGGCAGGTCCCGAAAGAAACTTTCATCATCATTCACTCCATCACTGTCTTGCCAGAGGTGCTTTACACAACAGTTATAAAACTGCAACACTAACACCCTCCTTCAGATGCAGACACTGTACTTCCCATCTCCAGGACTCAAGTCCGGCCTGCCGGTTTCCCTGAATCCCTTCATAAATGTTACTTTGCTCACACTCCAACAGCACGTCAAGTATTAAAAACCATTTGTCTCCATTCACTCCTATCAAATACGCTCACACATGCTTGCTGGAAGTCCAAGCCCATCACACACAAAACCTCCTTTACAGAGAACCTTCACGGCACGCATAGCTGCAATAAACCACCTCAATTACTGGGAACGCTTGAAGTTCCTAAACCTGTACTCCCTGGAACGCAGGCGGGAGAGATACATTATTATATACACTTGGAAAATCCTAGTGGGATTAGTACCAAACTTGCACACGAGTGTCACTTCCTATGAAAGCAAAAGACTCGGCAGACGATGTAACATCCCCCCAATGAAAAGCAGGGGTGCCACTAGCACGTTGAGAGACAACACAATAAGTGTCAGGGGCCCAAGACTGTTTAACTGCCTCCCAGCATACATAAGGGGGATTACCAATAGACCCCTGGCTGTCTTCAAGAAGGCACTGGACAGGCACCTAAAGTCGGTGCCTGACCAGCAGGGCTGCGTGCGGCCAGCAGTAACAGCCTGGTTGATCAGGCTCTGATCCAACATGAGGCCTGGTCACAGACCGGGCCGCAGGGGCGTTGACCCCTGGAACTCTCTCCAGGTAAACTCCAGGTACCCCCTCCCTCCAACCTTTCCTAGGCCGACCCCTACCCCGCCTTCAACCACTACAGATTTATACACTCTCGAAGTCATTCTGTCTCGTTCCATTCTCTCTACATGTCCAAACCACCTCAACAACCCCTTCTCAGCCCTCCGGATAATAGTTTTGGTAATCCCGCACCTCCTCCTAATTTCCAAACTATGAAAGCTCTGCATCACACCACACATTGACCTCAGACATGACATCTCCACTGCCTCCAGCCTTCTCCTCGTTGCAACATTCATCACACATGCTTCACACCCATATAGGAGTGTTGGTATAACTATACTCATACATTCCCCTCTTTACTTCCATGGACAAAGTTCTTTGTCTCCACAGACTCCAAAGTGCACCACTCACCCTTTTCCCCTCATCAATTCTATGATTCACCTCATCCTTCATAGACCCATCTGCTGACATGTCCCCTCCTAAATATCTGAATACATTCACCTCCTCCATACTCTCTCCCTCCAATCTGATATCCAATCTTTCGTCACCTAATGTTTTTGTTATCCTCATCACCTTACTCTTTCCTATATTCACTTTCAATTTTCTTCTTTTACATACCCTACCAAATTCATCCACCAACCTCTGCAACTTCTCTTAAGAATCTCCTAAAAGCACAGTGTCATCAGCAAAAAGCAACTGTGACTACTCCCACTTTGTATCTGATTCTTTATCTTTTAACCCCACACCTCTTGCCAAGACCCTCGCATTCACTTCTCTTACAACCCCATCTATAAATATATTGAACAACCATGGTGACATCACACATCCTTGTCTAAGGCCTACTTTTACTGGGAAATAATCTCCCTCTCTCCTACACACTCTAACCTGAGCCTCACTATCCTCATAGAAACTATTCACTGCTTTCAGTAACCTACCTTCTATTCCATACACCTGCAACATCTGCCACATTGCCTCCCTATCCACCCTATCATACGCCTTTTCCAAATCCATAAATGCCACATAAACCTCTTTACCTTTATCTAAATACTGTTCACCTATATGTTTCACTGTAAACACTTGGTCTACACACCCCCTACCTTTCCTAAAGCCCCCTTGTTCATCTGATATCCTGCTCTCCGTCTTACTCTTAATTCTTTCAGTAATAACTCTACCATACACTTTACCAGGTATACTCAACAGACTTATTTCCCTATAATATTTGCACTCTCTTTTGTCCCCTTTGCCTTTATACAAAGGAACTATACACGCTCTCTGTCAATCCCTAGGTACCTTACCCTCTTCCATACATTTATTAAATAATAGCACCAACCACTCCAAAACTATATCCCCACCTGCTTTTAACATTTTTTTCTTTATCCCATCAATCCCAGCTGCCTTACCCCCTTTCATTCTACCCACTGCCTCACGAACTTCCCCCACACTCACAACTGACTCTTCCACACTCCTACAAGATGTTGTTCCTCCTTGCCCTATACATGAAATCACAGCTTCCCTGTCTTCATCAACATTTAACAACTTCTCAAAATATTCCCTCCATCTTCCCGATACCTCTAACTCTCCATTTAATAACTCTCCTCTCCTATTATTAACTGTCAAATCCATTTGTTCCCTAGGCTTCCTCAACTTATTAATCTCACTCCAAAACTTTTTCTTATTTTCTACAAAATTTGTTGATAACATCTCACCCACTCTCTCATTTGCTCTCTTTTTACATTGCTTCACCACTCTCTTAACCTCTCTTTTTCTCTCCATATACTCTTCCCTCCTTGCATCACATCTACTTTGTGAAAACCTCTCATATGCTAACTTTTTCTCCCTTACTACTATCTTTACTTCATCATTCCATCAATTGCTCTTCTTCCCTCCCGCACCCACTTTCCTGTAACCAGAAACTTCTGCTGAACACTCTAACACTACATTCTTAAACCTACCCCTTACATCTTTGACCCCATTGCTTACACTCTCACTAGCCCATCTATCCTCCAATAATTGTTAATATCTTACCCTAACTGCCTCCTCTAAGTTTATAAACCTTCACCTCTCTCTTACTGCTTCTATTTTCCTTGTATCCCATCTACCTTTTACTCCCACTGTAGCTACAACTAAAAGGTGATCTAATATATCTGTGGCCCCTCTATAAACATGTACCTCCTGAAGTCTACTCAACAGTCTTTTATCAACCAATATGTAGCCTCTAACCAATGTGTAGCCTTTAACTGGCTTAATTCCGTCTTATCGGTGAAGATGTGTATTAAAAGCGTCATTCACCGACAAGTATGGTATTGACGCAATGGTATTTAATATCAAAGCAATGATATTTAATATCAAAGCAATGGTATTTAATATCAAAGCAATGGTATTTAATATCAAAGCAATGGTATTTAATGCCGACAACTAGCTCCTCGAATTTAACCCCGCCAAATGCAAAGTCATGAAGATCGGGGAAGGACAAAGAAGACCGGAGACAGAGTATAGACTGTTATTACGCCCTACATCATATCTTTATATATATATATATATATATATATATATATATATATATATATATATATATATATATATATATATATCATCACCTTCTATCCTGTATAAATAAAAAACGGAGTGTAGTACATTTTTTTGAGGCATGTAATAGACAATATTTGATGATGGTAGGATTGCTGGTGTCTTTTTTCTGTCTCATAAACACGCTGGATAACAGGTATATCTAGCTACTTCTACTTACACTTTAGGTCACACTACACTGGCATACACATGCATATATATACATACACACATCTAGGTTTTTCTTCTTTTTCTTAATAGCTCTTGTTCTTTTTATTTTCTCTATTGTCCATGGGGAAGTGGAAAAGAATCTTTCCTCCGTAAGCCATGCGTGTCGTATGAGGCGACTAAGATGCCGGGAGCAATGGGCTAGTAACCCCTTCTCCTGTACAAATCTACTAAAAACGAGAAGAAGAAAAACTTTATAAAATTGGGTTGTCTGAATGTGCGTGGATGTAGTGCGGATGATAAGAAAGAGATGATTGCCGATGTTATGAATGAAAAGAAGTTGGATGTCCTGGCCCTAAGCGAAACAAAGCTGAAGGGGTAGGCGAGTTTCAGTGGGGAGAAATAAATGGGATTAAGTCAGGAGTATCTGAGAGAGTTAGAGCTAAGGAAGGGGTAGCAATAATGTTGAAGGATCAGTTATGGAAGGAAAAGAGGGAATATAAATGTGTAAATTCAAGGATTATGTGGATTAAAATAAGGGTCGGATGCGAAAAGTGGGTCATAATAAGCGTGTATGCACCTGGAGAAGAGAGGAGTGTAGAGGAGAGAGAGAGATTTTGGGAGATGTTAAGCGAATGTATAGGAACTTTTGAACCAAATGAGAGAGTAATTGTGGTAGGGGACCTAAATGCTAAAGTGGGAGAAACATGCAGAGAGGGTGTAGTAGGTAAGTTTGGGGTGCCAGGTGTAAATGATAATGGGAGCCCTTTGATTGAACTTTGTATAGAAAGGGGTTTAGTTATAGGTAATACATATTTTAAGAAAAGAGGATAAATAAGTATACAAGATATGATGTAGGGCGTAATGACAGTAGTTTGTTGGACTATGTATTGGTAGATAAAAGACTATTGAGTAGACTTCAGGATGTACATGTTTATAGAGGGGCTACAGATATATCAGATCACTTTTTAGTTATAGCTACAGTGGGAGTAAAAGGTAGATGGGATACAAGGAAAATAGAATCAGTAAGTAAAAGAGAGGTGAAGGTTTATAAACTAAAAGAGGAGGCAGTTAGGGTAAGATATAAACAACTATTGGAGGATAGATGGGCTAGTGAGAGTGTAGGCAATGGGGTCGAAAATGTATGGGGTAGATTTAAAAATGTAGTGTTAGAGTGTTCAGCAGAAGTTTGTGGTTACAGGCGAGTGGGTGCAGGAGGGAAGAGGAGCGATTGGTGGAATGATGATGTAAAGAGAGTAGTAAGGGAGAAAAGTTAGCATATGAGAGGTTTTTACAAAGTAGAAGTGATGCAAGGAGGGAAGAGTATATGGAGAGAAAAAGAGAGGTTAAAAGAGTGGTGAAGCAATGTAAAAGAGAGCAGATGAGAGAGTGGGTGAGATGTTATCAGCAAATTTTGTTGAAAATAAGAAAAGTTTTGGAATGAGATTAATAAGTTGAGGAAGCCTAGAGAACAAATGGATTTGACAGTTAAAAATAGGAGAGGAGAGTTATTAAATGGAGAGTTAGAGGTATCGGGAAGATGGAGAGAATATTTTGAGGATTTGTTAAATGTTGATGAAGACAGGGAAGCTGTGATTTCGTGTGTAGGGCAAGGAGGAATAACATCTTGTAGGAGTGTGGAAGAGCCAGTTGTGGGTGTAGGGAAGTTCGTGAGGCAGTGGGTAGAATGAAAGGGGGTAAGGCAGCTGGGATTGATGGGATAAAGATAGAAATGTTAAAAGCAGGTGGGGATATAATTTTGGAGTGGTTGGTGCTATTATTTAATAAATGTATGGAAGAGGGTAAGGTACCTAGGGATTGGCAGAGAGCGTGTATTGTTCCTTTGTATAAAGGCAAAGGGGACAAAAGAGAGTGCAAAAATTATAGGGGAATAAGTCTGTTGAGTGTACCTGGTAAAGTGTATGGTAGAGTTATTATTGAAAGAATTAAGAGTAAAACAGAAAGCAGGATAGCAGATGAACAAGGGGCTTTAGGAAAGGTAGGGGGTGTGTAGACCAAGTGTTTACAGTGAAACATATAGGTGAACAGTATTTGGATAAGGGTAAAGATGTTTTGTGGCATTTATGGATTTGGAAAAGGCGTATGATAGGGTAGATAGGGGGCAATGTGGCAGATGTTGCAGGTGTATGGAATAGGAGGAAGGTTACTGAAAGCAGTGAAGAGTTTTTATGAGGATAGTGAGGCTCAGGTTAGAGTGTGTAGGAGGGAAGGGACTATTTCCCAGTAAAAGTGGGCCTTAGACAAGGATGTGTGATGTCACCGTGGTTGTTCAATATATTTATAGATGGGGTTGTAAGAGAAGTGAATGCGAGGGTCTGGCAAGAGGTGTTGGGCTAAAAGATAAAGAAGCAAATACAAAGTGGGAGTTGTCACAGTTGCTTTTTGCTGATGACACTGTGCTTTTGGGAGATTCTGAAGAGAAGCTGCAGAGGTTGGTGGATGAATTTGGTAGGGTGTGTAAAAGAAGAAAATTGAAAGTGAATATAGGAAAGAGTAAGGTGATGAGGATAACAAAAGAATAGGTGACGAAAGATTGGATATCAGATTGGAGGGAGAGAGTATGGAGGAGGTGAATGTATTCAGATATTTGGGAGTGGACATGTCGGCGGATGGGTCTATGAAGGATGAGGTGAATCATAGAATTGATGAGGGGAAAAGGGTGAGTGGAGCACTTCGGAGTCTGTGGAGACAAAGAACCTTGTCCATGGAAATAAAGAGGGAATGTATGAGAGTATAGTTATACCAACGCTCTTATATGGGTGTGAAGCATGGGTGATGAATGTTGCAACGAGGAGAAGGCTGGAGGCAGTGGAGATGTCATGTCTGAGGTCAATGTGTGGTGTGAATATAATGCAGAGAATTCGGAGTTTGGAAATTAGGAGGAGGTGCGGGATTACCAAAACGATTGTCCAGAGAGCTGAGGAGGGGTTGTTGAGGTGGTTTGGACATGTAGAGAGAATGGAACGAGACAGAGTGACTTCAGAGTGTATAAATCTGTAGTGGAGGGAAGGCGGGGTAGGGGTCGGCCTAGGAAAGGTTGGAGGGAGGGGGTAAAGGAAGTTTTGTGTGCGAGGGGCTTGGACTTCCAGCAAGCATGTGTGAGCGTATTTGATAGGAGTGAATGGAGGCATATGGTTTTTAATACTTGACGTGCTGTTGGAGTGTGAGCAAAGTAACATTTATGAAGGGATTCAGGAAACCGGCAGGCCGGACTTGAGTTCTGGAGATGGGAAGTACAGTGCCGGCACTCTGAAGGAGGGGTGTTAATGTTGCAGTTTTATAACTGTAGTGTAAAGCACCCTTCTGGCAAGACAGTGATGGAGTGAATGATGATGAAAGTTTTTCTTTTTCGGGCCACCCTGCCTTGGTGGGAATCGGCCGATGTGTTAATAAAAAAAAAAAAAAAAAAAATATATATATATATATATATATATTAATTTGCTTCAAATTATCAAATATTGTCTATTACATGCCTCAAAAATGTACTACAATCGTTTTTATTTATACAGGATAGAAGGTGATGATGACCCCAATGCCATCTTCGCCCGATATAAATCACCTTCCGTGGATGGCTCACGTCCCGGCACATTTGTTTTCAATTCTTATGATTATACCACGCAGTAAGTAAATTTTATATATATATATATATATATATATATATATATATATATATATTATATATATATATATATATATATATATATATATATATATATATATATGCTAGAAATACTTTTTACAAAACAAAAAAGGACAACCAACCTTATTCAACTAAAAATATGATGGTTCTCCCTTACCATGAAAACTTAGTTGATATGCCTTTTCTTAGGACTTTTAATATTTAAAAATCTTGATACAGTAAAAAAATAACTTTTGATAAAGAATTCCCCCCAAAATGCTGATGTGTTTATAAGATTCCTCGTAAAATTTGCGATAAAGTTTATTACGGTCAAACTGGTAAAAGTCTTGAACTAATATTAAAACAACATAAATATAGCATTAGAACTGGACAAGATTCTAATGCTCTATTTATTCGTGCGAGAGATTTTAACCATCCAATTGATTTTCAAAAGATTGAGAAAGTTGTATCAAGCAAGTCCATGGTCGACAGGAATATAATAGAATCATGTTTCATAAAAAGCAGTTTCGAAAATCTTAATATTTTTTTAGTTTATATAAATTGGATTCATTTATCATTAATAAAATTTTGGAAGAATTTAATGATATATTAGACAAGTAAAAAATCTTAGTGCTTGGGTAGAGGATCAGGTGTGTTTCGCAGAGTCGGGTGTTGTGACGCTTGTGTGAGGTGTAGTCTTGACCCTTTATATGCCTTCCTGTTGATGTTTATTTTTTTTTAGTTCCTTGATAATGTGAGAAGTCACGAAACCGCTTGGAATATCGCTGTTTTTCACAGTGGTTGTTTTGCATATTATATATATATATATATATATATATATATATATTATATATATATATATATATATATATATATATATATATATATATATATATATATATATATATATATATATATATATATATATATATAACAGTTATTTAAAAATAGTTTGTAGAGTTGCATACAACGATGATTCACTAATTTTGTCAGATAAATATTTAAGATGCATTACATAAGCACACCTAACACACCTCGGTGTTAGCCTCAAGTAAATACAAAACTCAAGAGGGTCACCAAATAGAACGAAAAGAACACATAAAAATCCTGGGAATAATTATGTCAGCTGACCTTCCTTTTAAGGACCATAACAAGACGAAGATCACGACAGCCAGGAAGATGACGGGGTGGGTATTGAGAACTTTCAAAACAAGGGAAATAATGCCAGTGATGACACTCTTCAAATCGCTAGTGCTCCCTTACTTAGAATATTGCTCAGTGCTGACGGCCCCGTTCAAAGCAGGAGAAATATCAGAGCTGGAACAAATACAGAGATCGTTTACGGCTCTCAATGAGCCAGTAAAGCACCTAAATTACTGGGAACGCCTTTAAGTCTTGAACATGTACTCATTGGAGCGGAGGAGAGAGAGAGATACTTGATAATATATACCTGGAAAGTACTCGAGGGCCTGGTCCCAAATCTGCACACTGCCATAACAACATACTGGAGTGAGAGATATGAGAGGAAGTGTAAAATAAACCTAGGGTTGAGCAGGGGTGCGGTGAAGACAATAAAGGAACACTGTATCAACATCCGGGGTCCCAGACTATTCAACATCTTACCAGAAGATATCAGAAACACGGCTGAAACAAGTGCAGAAGCCTTCAAGAGGAAACTGGACAAGTATCTTTACCAGGTGCCAAATCAACCAGGCTGTGATGGATATGTGGGGCAGCGGGCCTCCAGCAGCAACAGCCTGGTTGACCAGGCAAGCACCAGACGAGCCTGGCCCATGGCTGGGCTTCTAGAGTAGTGAAACTTTCGAAAATCTTCAAAGGTATATCAAAGGTAAGCAAATACACTAAACATGCTTATAAGATTGAAGATGACACCGAAGATGCTTGAACTAGCTGACATTTGCTTGGAGTTACGCACGAGACCCAGGACGTTTTGCCTGGCCTGTGCATCCTTACTGGTCCACTCCTTCCTTAGGCGGTGAACCTCATCGACATTTAAGAAAAACATATTTCTTAGCTAAGACATTTATTAAAGAGACATTTTGCTCACCATGGACTGGACGGCAGAGCTTCGTAATGACTTTGTTTTACTTATGTAGGATGAGTGTCTGGCAGTTATGACTGCTGTCCGACTGACTGACTGCTTGCATACACTGACTGCCGCTGACTAACTCTCCAAGGCGACTGTTTTTAGTATGTTCGTCAGGAATACTGTCCTGACAAGGGTAATTTCTAATCGGTGATCGATTATTGTCTCCCGAAGAAATGTTGAAATTTGTACAAGTAGGGAACCGTTTACAGAACTATGGTGAGCAGTAGCCCTGTGGCGAGTCAGCCCCTTGTACGAGGGCCTGGGGAGTTTTCTGTTCAAGTGGAGTGTCGTTTACAGCCATATGACATGGGCAGCCTTAATTTCTCCAGTACAAGGGGTGGAAAAGTTAGCTACAGTTGTTGCAAACGCCCTGTGGGGGGAGCGCAGCATTTTGTTTTTTTCAGTACGAGGGTGGTCTTCGGCCCGATGTGTACGATAGTGTGAGTCATCTGAAACTCAACAGGCTTGTCTGGCACCTTCCCCGCTCACAATGAGATGATGGTGCCTCAGGAGTCAGGGTTGCGCCTCGGGTGTCTAAAGGCTGGTCCGGCTTTAATGCAGCCAGCCCAGACTGCCGACCGGTCAGAGCGCCGGGGGTAACGCTCGAGGTATTCTAGAGGTCTGACGGGTTCATGATGGCCTTCATGCTTGTAGATTTATCAGAAGTTTGTCCTGACGTGGGTCTTCTCCAAATCGTAACCTGTCTCTGGCTCCCGAGGGTAAGTCGGTGGTTGATGAGGGCAGTTTTGTAGTTCTTGAGAACCTGGAGGAAAGAGAAAAGCACTAATACTGTACCTACCACACAGTTAGCGGGATATTGGGAAGGTACTGTGCAGGGAAAACTAGTACATCTACAGTTTTTTCTGGAGCCTGATTGTCAGGCGGTGGTATTAGTGACGTGCGTAGCAGTTGGGTCACTAGAGACTTTAACAGATAATGTACCACTGTTTCTTGACATCCCAGCGGCAGTTTCCATTGTTCGTAATTCACCTCTTTGTGGGTATTGTGGGTATTGCTGTATTGCTGTCTCATGCCATTCTTGTCAACTTAACGTGCCGAGGATTTCTCTCGAGCGCCTTGCCGTTCTAGCAGCCATCCGTTTTGTCTGCCTCAGGCTGACGGGAACGTTGACTCTAATCTAGGAATCGCTAGTGGCCAACCTGGCTTCATCCGCCGCCTCATTTCCATCTACACCGACAAGGCTTGGTATCCAGCTAATAGCTCTTTTGTTTGGGCATCTTCTGCATGCAAGATGCTCAAGATCTCTGTGAAGACCCTGACATTGTCTTGTGGCAGTGTGCGCCTGACTGCATGAATCGTAGCAGAATTAACGTGGATTATGAGTGGTTGCTTTAGTGGTACAGTGCATGAACCAGTGCCTGGCGAACTGCCACGAGTTCAGCTTACGTGACAGTGCAGTGTTCCGGGAACGTCTATACAATTTTCTGATCATCGTAGAACATTCCATATGCAGCTCACATTTTCTCAGGGTCTACCGAGCAGTCAGTAAAATTCAGTGTTTAGCCAGCAATTAATACCATTTGCTCTGGAAAACCATTAATTTCCAACACGTCTTCAACGCCTGGTCATGAACCGGGCCTGGTCATGAACCGGGCCTGGTCATGAACAGGGCCGCGGGGGAGCTGATCCCCGGAACACCCTCCAGGTATTACGGAGTGCCCTCCTTTTTTCTTAATTATGTCCATAACTGACCTATAACTGTTAATCAGGACCTCCTGTGCTTACCTGCATCGTTGCCTCCAGCACACAGGTTTTGTCCCATTGCCTTCCATGTTATCAAGACGGCTAACAATACCAAGTACTCTTACCCTAGAAAAAATACACCCTCTGCCTTCTCTTCTTATCTCTAAGACATAACGCTCTATTCATCTTTCATGAACGTGCCCATACATAAGAATGGAAAAACACTGCAACAGGCCTACCGGCCCGTACTAACCTCTAGAATGCCACATTATTCACATATTACAGCTTTATTCCTGGCAGTCACTGGACCAAAATCGAGCCCACTGACTTAGGCTTACTTAGCTCACACCCGAATACGTATTCCTACTAGATATGGTAGAGCTATGCTGGACCAGTTGACTGACTCAACGGGGCCATCACTGAACCTCTTCTCTGATTTTTGTCTTCTTTCCAATGAATCATGTTTGTACCTGTAGACCGCAGACGGTATATCAGTCTACTCAGCTTCCAGGTATGAGGAAATAAGGAATTTACAGGCTGCCGTGCACGGCAAACACACATGACAGTGTTCAGTTTGGCCCCTACATATCATGGCTGTACTGAGGCAGTTGAAGCCCATCATCCAGTATGAGTGAATACCGTAATTCCCCAACCAAGCTTAAAAGACTTGCCCTCAGGAAGTTTATATATCGAATGCCGCGTCTTCCCATATCTAAATTTATTCAGTCGTAGTTATAGATTGGTGATTTTGATTTCAATTTGTTTTGTCCACATACTTTAAGTCTAGGTTTTAGTTCACTTAATTTCGTTCGACTCCCGCCCACCTTCCATATCAGTAGCCAGCATGTCACAGTTATTACACAACTGACATAGCTGACTGCTGGAGTCTGCATAACAGTGTATTTTTCTAAGCTTAAACGTCAGCTGAAATACCCGTACAAGCACAAACAATTTCTTGAGCCAAGATAGGACTAAGTAAACTTGCCAGTAAACTATATTAATATTTATTTATTGGAACATTAGTACCAAGCCGCAGTGGTAAAAGTTTGGAAAGATCACTTGGGAAAATTCAATTTTTAGAGGACTTTGTTTTAATTGACAAAATCGGCTTATTAGTCACAATCTATATATATATGTCTTGCCAAATAGGTAAAACTTGCTGTCTTGGCTTAAATGGCAACGATCTTCTTGCTGGATAAGACAAGCGAAAATTTGTGTATGCAATAATTTCGCAAAAATCATTCTGAACCAAACGAACAAAATATATTTCATTGTGTTTGTTTATTATTAAATTATTGTAACCTTATCTAAAATTATTTAGTTGGATTAGGCTAAATTAAATTGCGCTTGTTATAATAAGGTTAGGTAAGTTTTCTAAGGTACTTTTGGGAAAAAATTATTAATTTT
>WNWK01001038.1:0-17500 GCA_009830355.1 Cherax destructor | reverse complement strand
ACATGTCCAAACCACCTCAACAACCCCTCCTCAGCTCTCTGGACAATCGTTTTGGTAATCCGCACCTCCTCCTAATTTCCAAACTCCGAATTCTCTGCATTATATTCACACCACACATTGACCTCAGACATGACATCTCCACTGCCTCCAGCCTTCTCCTCGTTGCAACATTCATCACCCATGCTTCACACCCATATAAGAGCGTTGGTATAACTATACTCTCATACATTCCCTCTTTACTTCCATGGACAAGGTTCTTTGTCTCCACAGACTCCGAAGTGCTCCACTCACCCTTTTCCCCTCATCAATTCTATGATTCACCTCATCCTTCATAGACCCATCCGCCGACATGTCCACTCCCAAATATCTGAATACATTCACCTCCTCCATACTCTCTCCCTCCAATCTGATATCCAATCTTTCGTCACCTATTCTTTTTGTTATCCTCATCACCTTACTCTTTCCTATATTCACTTTCAATTTTCTTCTTTTACACACCCTACCAAATTCATCCACCAACCTCTGCAGCTTCTCTTCAGAATCTCCCAAAAGCACAGTGTCATCAGCAAAAGCAACTGTGACAACTCCCACTTTGTATTTGCTTCTTTATCTTTTAGACCAACACCTTTTGCCAAGACCCTTGCATTCACTTCTCTTACAACCCCATCTATAAATATATTGAACAACCACGGTGACATCACACATCCTTGTCTAAGGCCCACTTTTACTGGGAAATAGTCCCCTTCCCTCCTACACACTCTAACCTGAGCCTCACTATCCTCATAAAAACTCTTCACTGCTTTCAGTAACCTTCCTCCTATTCCATACACCTGCAACATCTGCCACATTGCCCCCTATCTACCCTATCATACGCCTTTTCCAAATCCATAAATGCCACAAAAACATCTTTACCCTTATCCAAATACTGTTCACCTATATGTTTCACTGTAAACACTTGGTCTACACACCCCTACCTTTCCTAAAGCCCCTTGTTCATCTGCTATCCTGCTTTCTGTTTTACTCTTAATTCTTTCAATAATAACTCAACACTTTACCAGGTACACTCAACAGACTTATTCCCCTATAATTTTTGCACTCTCTTTTGTCCCCTTTGCCTTTATACAAAGGAACAATACACGCTCTCTGCCAATCCCTAGGTACCTTACCCTCTTCCATACATTTATTAAATAATAGCACCAACCACTCCAAAATTATATCCCCACCTGCTTTTAACATTTCTATCTTTATCCCATCAATCCCAGCTGCCTTACCCCCTTTCATTCTACCCACTGCTTCACGAACTTCCCCTACACCCACAACTGGCTCTTCCACACTCCTACAAGATGTTATTCCTCCTTGCCCTACACACGAAATCACAGCTTCCTGTCTTCATCAACATTTAACAAATCCTCAAAATATTCTCTCCATCTTCCCGATACCTCTAACTCTCCATTTAATAACTCTCCTCTCCTATTTTTAACTGTCAAATCCATTTGTTCTCTAGGCTTCCTCAACTTATTAATCTCATTCCAAAACTTTTTCTTATTTTCAACAAAATTTGCTGATAACATCTCACCCACTCTCTCATCTGCTCTCTTTTACATTGCTTCACCACTCTTTTAACCCTCTTTTCTCTCCATATACTCTTCCCTCCTTGCATCACTTCTACTTTGTAAAAACCTCTCATATGCTAACTTTTTCTCCTTACTACTCTCTTTACATCATCATTCCACCAATCGCTCCTCTTCCCTCCCGCACCCACTCGCCTGTAACCACAAACTTCTGCTGAACACTCTAACACTACATTTTTAAATCTACCCCATACATTTTCGACCCCATTTCCTACACTCTCACTAGCCCATCTATCCTCCAATAGTTGTTTATATCTTACCCTAACTGCCTCCTCTTTTAGTTTATAAACCTTCACCTCTCTTTTACTTACTGATTCTATTTTCCTTGTATCCCATCTACCTTTTACTCCCACTGTAGCTATAACTAAAAAGTGATCTGATATATCTGTAGCCCTCTATAAACATGTACATCCTGAAGTCTACTCAACAGTCTTTTATCTACCAATACATAGTCTAACAAACTACTGTCATTACGCCCTACATCATATCTTGTATACTTATTTATCCTCTTTTTCTTAAAATATGTATTACCTATAACTAAACCCCTTTCTATACAAAGTTCAATCAAAGGGCTCCCATTATCATTTACACCTGGCACCCCAAACTTACCTACTACACCCTCTCTGCATGTTTCTCCCACTTTAGCATTTAGGTCCCCTACCACAATTACTCTCTCATTTGGTTCAAAAGTTCCTATACATTCGCTTAACATCTCCCAAAATTCTCTCTCTCCCTCTACACTCCTCTCTTCTCCAGGTGCATACACGCTTATTATGACCCACTTTTCGCATCCGACCCTTATTTTAATCCACATAATCCTTGAATTTACACATTTATATTCCCTCTTTCCTTCCATAACCGATCCTTCAACATTATTGCTACCCCTTCCTTAGCTCTAACTCTCTCAGATACTCCCGACTTAATCCCATTTATTTCTCCCTACTGAAACTCGCCTACCCCTTCAGCTTTGTTTCGCTTAGGGCCAGGACATCCAACTTCTTTTCATTCATAACATCGGCAATCATCCCTTTCTTATCATCCGCACTACATCCACGCACATTCAGACAACCCAATTTTATAAAGTTTTTCTTCTTCTCGTTTTTAGTAGATTTGTACAGGAGAAGGGGTTACTAGCCCATTGCTCCCGGCATCTTATATATATATATATATATATATATATATATATATATATATATATATATATATATATATATATATATATATATATATATATATATATATATATATTATACGCACAATTCTAAACAGCTATTACTTACTTCTTTCTTGTTTACAATTGAAGATTAGGAAATTGCCGCTGCCTCTGATTATTTTTTATTTGCAGTAAAAAACTGGATGTCATACCCATATCCCTGCACGAAACCTTGCCTGGCCACCATCTTCATGCAACCTACACGCTGACGAATCTCTCCATCCCAAATTTTCGGAGGTTTCCTGTCATGCATATGGCTTTCTCTGAAGGCTGGGGGCTGTACTCTGAGTTTCTAGGGGAAGAGATGGGTTTATATAAGGACCCTTATAATAGGTAAATACTGTTCAGAATATGCTTTACCATTAAAAGTTTTATAAATTACACTTAAGATTTAATTATCTATTATGTTAAGTGTTTTTATGAACTTTATTTAAATCAATTTAATTTAGCTCTTAACAGGCTGTTAATCACCTATTCTTTTTGTTAAATTTTGTTAATATAATTTTTTTACATTCATAAAACGTTTAAAACGCTTATTCAATAATTATTTGGTTGTTAGCTCTTAATGTTTCTCTCGGTTTACGATTCTTTCCCTGTATATCATTTTCATTTTTTGTTTTTCTTGACTATACAGACTGGGAAGGTACTCCTTCGAGCTGATGCGAGCCAGTCGTCTTGTGGTGGACACAGGGATACATGCCTTAGGCTGGTCACGCGAGCGTTCTGTTGATTTCTTCCTAAACCACACAGCAGTGTCTGAAGAAATGATACAGGTGAATGAGAGAAAGGGAATATTAAGATGGGCGAAGGAACGCGATAATACACAAACTTAAGTTAAAGAATGTATACACGCATTAGAAAATTGCACAGGATTGGTATTTAAAAGCTGGGCTCTCTGAAAAGGTATCTGATAAACAAGACTGATGATGCTGTAATGCAGTTTTAGGAAGAAGTTGATATGAGAAATATAGTCTCCGTCGCCGTGGAATAGTTAGGGCACTGATGCAATATATGTTTCATGTGACTGATACATGGGACGATTTTCACTCTGCCGTAGCTCGGTTGGTAATGCATTGAAATAAAAAGAAGAAAAACTTGAAGTTGGGATATTTGAATGTGCGTGGATGTAGTGTGGATGAAAAGAAAGAGATGATTGTGGATGTTGTGAATGAAAAGTAGCTGGATATCGTGTCTCTAAATGAAACAAAGCTGAAAGGGGTAGAAGTGTTTCAGTGGGGAGAAATAAATGGGATTAGGTCAGAGGGTTCTAATAGAGCTAAGGAAGTAACAATAATCTTGAAGGAGCAGTTATGGCAGGAAAAGAGGGAATATAAATGTATAAATGCAAGGATTATGTGGAGTAAAATAAGGGTGGGATGCATAAAGTGGGTTATAGTAAGTATTCGTGGTTCGATCCTTAGTTCGGATGGAAACATTGGGTGTGTTTCCTTAAAGACATCTACTGTCCATGTTCACCTAGCAGCAAGTACAGGAAGTCCGCACTTAACGTCGTTTCGTTATAACGTTGATAAGAAAAAGAAATCGATTCCCGGCTGGAAATGGAAAAAAAAATATGTTAAAGACTTAAATATCGGTGTCACTCTCCATGTTCGCTAATGAAAGCTTTAATTTTATTTGAAGATCTAAGTAAAGAACTATAAGGGTTCTAGTATTGAAAGTGAAACCGTGGCAAGTCATGGTTGGTATGAGGGTTTTAAGAAACATTTAAAACTGCATAACATACAAGTAACAGGCGAGTCTGAAAGTGCCCACAAAGAAGCCGCAGGTGTTTATGCAGCTTTACTGCTATGTTAATTTCCTCCCATATGGCTGTTTGTATTCGGCTTTTATACGTAGCGTGTTTCTTATATACTTCTGAAAAACATGCGATACCTAAAATAATAAAAATGTCAATAGTAGAGTAAATGAACGACTTAATAGAGCCACAGAGCGACACACTTCATAGTCATGGAGTCTGTAGCACCTCTGCGCTTTCTCTCAGCTCTCCCTTGCCATACGAACTTAACTCTTGTTTATATCAATTAGCCTATTGTAAAATTGGTTTAGTTATACGTCGTTTCGCTTAAACTCGCAGTCTCCAAGAACCTATCGACGACGTTAAGTGAGGACTTCCTGTAGGTATCTGGGTATTAGCTGATTGGCGTGGATCGCATCCTGGGGACAAAATTAACCAAAGTTGTGCTCTGCATAACTAGTGGCTATGTAGTATGTCACTGATATCAGCTAGGTCTGTATAAGTTGTATCATGTACTTGTAGGAATTACGATTATTATTATTATTGAGATTTTTATGTGGCAGACAAGTATCTCAGTTGAATTAGAGCTATCCATTTATATGATTGTATCACCTAAATAGATACAGAGATAATTTAGAAAGAAACAAGGGGTAAGTAGGTCGCAGGAAGCAGTTTCCAGACGAAGAAAAGAATAGCGTATGTTACGTATGTCACGAGTGGTGTTTGTTGTTGTTGTTGGGTGTATAAGGGCCACTGAGAGCATAAGCCTTACATAGTGGTGGTGAAGGCGGCAGCAAGAGGCGGCAGAGGCGGCGGTGTTGTCAGTAGCCCATATATGCGAAGTCTCATAGACTGAGGGGTAAGTGATCGAGATGAGGAAGGAGATGCAGGAAGTGGTGCGGAGGTAGGAGTGTCAGACGATAAAACCTAAAACCGCAAAAGAATTAGAAACTGGGGTGACCTTGGATGACACGGACGCAGAGGGAATGGGAGGCGGGAGGACCGTCGAGGTTGAAGGTCTTCGGGCTACCCGAGCATATAGGACACAAGGAAGTTTTCCTTGAAGGCGGTGCTGAGAGACAGCTATAGTATGGAAGGCCCTCGCTCCTTATGATAACAGATCTCTCGTTCATTACGATAGACCTGACAATGGCGTGAAAAGGAAGGATGAGGTTCCTTGCAATTGAGACAAGAGGGGGGAAGACTACAAGACGTATTGGAATGAACCGCCGCACCGCAGACCGGGCATCCACAGCAGATCTACAGTGTTTAGCAGGGTGCCCAAAACACCAACAATTACGACACTGTTGGGGAGTGGGAACTACTACTTGAAGGACCTCTAGGCGATGGCCTGCGATATATACAGAGGACGGAAGTTCACGGCAATCGAAGGTTAAACGAGCGATGTTACTAGGGAAGCGCCTCCGCCCACGAGCGGGCAGGATATATGTATCTACCTTAAGAATAGGGAGGTTCTGAAGGGTTAATTGTTCCAAAATATTATCACCGCATAAAATAAATATATATCGTTATTATAAAAGGAACAAAAAAAAAACGTGAACGAATGACAGTGCAGAGTAAGATATGAGGAGAAAAACCACAGTGATGTTTTTGTTGATGGCGTCGTTTTGCTCAGGAGGAAGTAAAAAGGTGTTTATAGTAAAGTGTCGAGTTTCCTTAAATAATGATGTATTGTCTTCATTTCATCATAAATCTTTATTTTAAATGAAAAATAGTTACGTAATTTTCGTTTTTCAGGTTGAGATCAATCGCTACATCACATGGCCAGGACAAGCCTGTGCTTACAAGATTGGTGAATTTAAAATAAAGGAACTGAGACAAAAAGCTATGAATGCCCTTGGTGGGTTGTTCAAGGTGTCAGTATTCCATGACGTAGTACTACGCTGTACGGGACCCTTGAATATCCTGGAAGAATGTGTTGACAACTATATTGAAAGAGAAAACTTGCTGATTAAAAAGGCAACTGATGTGAAGGGAGGCAAAACAAAAGACAAACATACATTTGTGGATAAAACAGGTGGAGTAGCTACTGCATTTGGCAATAAAAGTGTTGTGATTTTCATTGTTTCTATATTGTGTTTTATCTTCACTATTTACTAACAGTTTTATCATTGTTGATTTGTAAAGTATCCTAAACCCTGAGAGGTTTGATCTTCAGGGTGACTGAATTATTTAACTTGTTTATGAAAACATTGTCATACACTGTATATTTCTTAATATTATTTATAATATTAAATTTTAAGCATGTGCAAGTTAAGAGTGAATCTGTAATGAATCCTCAAACCGCGACTGTTTCTTCCATCTGTACGAGACAGAAAAACAACAAGGTATTTTTAATTTTAAATATAATACATAAACATGTAAACTACGTACATAATAGGCCTAAGAAAAAGGCATATATTGTAGTATGAATGTGCAACTTAGAGTATCAGGTTAGATCCAACGAAGAGGAGTCTCCAGTTCCTAAGATCACAAACCTTCCACCAGCATCAAGGTACCATACTCCCTACCCCCAGCATCAAGGTACCATACTCCCTACCCCCAGCATCAAGGTACCATACTCCCTACCCCCAGCATCAAGGTACCATACTCCCTACCCCCAGCATCAAGGTACCATACTCCCTACCCCCAGCATCAAGGTACCATACTCCCTACCCCCAGCATCAAGGTACCATACTCCCTACCCCCAGCTTGCGGGATTACGTAGCTAAGCGTCCTTCTTGTTGAGTGAGATAATTGTGTAACGATATTTCTGTCAGATGATCAACATGTCGTAGACGTGTTTCAGTGCGCAGCTTGTGCGAATGTATTGTAATACAAGATTGAAATAAAACTACTTAATGTGTAATGTATTTAGTGGCTAAATGACCTAAATATGTTTTGTACTCTTTATATAATCATTATGATAATTATAATAAATATTATGAGCTTACTTGAATAATTGATTTCTTTAGAACATTTATAATATTTTTTTTTGTTTTAAACATGTTTAAATTATCATAATTTGCTGTATAATATGTAAATTGAAAATAATTTGACAAATTTAGCTTTTATCAGCAACGGTTATTTTTTTGTGGTATCGTTTCTCCATAAAAATATGCCACTCAGAAGTAAAATAAATAATCTTGTCTCATAAGATTATATAAGAGAGAACATTTATGAATTTATCATACACTTTGTCCCACCAGTAACTGTATTACTTCTCTGTATTACTCTCATTGCAAGGAGGACAGTTTTCCTTAAGAAACTTGATAAGCTTCTCACAGTTCAACCTATCGACGAACTCAAGACATCCATTGAAGATCAAAACTCATGGGCCACAGTGGAGAGCATCATGAAAATACCTACAGCTTCCTCCATGCTCAAGGTCACGTTTACTGACGTCAACATGGCTGCCACTGCATTAGCCGACGGTCTTGCTGTATATTATTACTTCGTCAGCCCCACCTGCATCGAAGCTGAGAGATTCCACTACATTTCTCACTGTTGGACCTGTTACTCTTATTCACACAACACCAGAGACTGTCCTGTGAAGGAAAAGAAGTTTTGCACTACATGTAGTGGTGAAGGACATGATTTTAGATCATGCACCGCCGCTGCTCCACCAACACCATCTTGCCTCAACTGTAAAAGCAACGATCATCACACACTTGCTGCTAAGTGTCCCACTCGTAAAGACATTATGAAGAAGACCCAAGAAGCAGCACAGAAAAAGTCATCTTCAAAATCACCCACCTATGCTGCTATTACAAAACTACAAGCTACCACAACTAAAATTCTCCAAGCTTCCACGCAACCTACTACTACCACCATCGCACCTGCCAGTGACCCTACCACCATCTACTACTGTATGGTCTATGCTCATATGCATAATGTTGCTGTTCCTGGGACATTCAACACCTCCATCAATGAACTCTTCAAATTAAACAACATGCCAGAGTTCAAATTCCCAGATTCTCCACCATCTTATGTGATACTCACCAACAACCAGCATCCTGTAGACATCACTTCACCTGCTGGTGGCTCAGCGGCTGCTTCAACACCAACACTATCTAATACTGACGTCACGCCAAAAACAACCAATGAGCGTTCACCACCACCTCACACCTCTACCAAGAACCAATCAGCTGCCTCCTTGCCAGTCTCGCCACAACCACCTTCCACCAATGAGAAGCCTTCATCTCCTCCTACTTCGAACCAATCAGAGACTTCGTCTTCCAGCACTTCCACTCCGTCACTACCACCATGTACCATGCATGGTGTCAGATATTGGACTACTCGACAATTTCCCACAACAATGATGCCCACTGAGCTTATTCAACGTCTCCAAGAAGGAACTGTCAAGTTCACCTGTACTGCCACTCCACTCAATACCATTGACGACATTTTACATGACCTTCAGCATCCTATGCTACAACGTCCAATTAAATTGAAACACATCTCACTACGACAGTTCGCCTCACTCATCAATGGAACGTATCAGTGATTTCTCCTCCAATATTAATTGACCCTAATACAGCTGCCTTCTGTGCCTCTCCCACCGCCGCCTGCCAGCCTCCTGCAGTACAACTACACCCGCCTCATCAGCTGATACAACTCGTCTCAGCATCACACACACACCTATCAACAACGCCTGCAGTTTATCTGCACATGTCGCCCAGAGTGGACGTGCCACTCACCTGTACATTTCCACCTCCTACCCTTCCCAAACCTTTTCTCATATTTCTATCCTTACCCATCCTTCTTCCATCCCCATCTTACCGACGCTCAGGTCAATCCAGCTCCAGCTCCGAGCGGTGAAGGCACCACATTCAGGAGATTTCCTTTTAGCTGTTCCCAATTCCTTCCTGGGCACTCAACTCAACAGACAGACCATTCGGATTGGTGTTGCTCTCCGACTAGCCGCCCCCATACTCTAAGAACATAGGTGCATTTGCGGCAAGCCGTCGTCTGATCAATTCTTACTTAATGATTTTGTGTGTCATACATCAGAGGGAAAGTACGCTAGGCATGAGGAGGTCAACGACATCATAAAGAGAAGTCTTGCCACAGCCCGTTGCCCAGCTAAACGGGAGCCCCGAATACTGAGGTCTGACAGAAGTCAAAAGCGTCCAGATGGAGTCACTATGCTACCTCTGGAAGGTTGGTGAGCAATTGCCTAGGACTTCACCTGTGCTGCCACGTTGGCGGACACCTACTTGCCATACTCAGAAGCTGAAGGGGGTGGAGCCACAAGTTACAGGGAGACCCAAAAGATCAACAAATATGTAAACCTGCCCCCTTGCTATAAGTTCATCCCAGTAGGGTCGGAGACCCTTGGAGCTTGGCGCAAGTGTGCTCTAAAGTTCCTCAGAGAGTTCGGTGAAAAACTCATCATAGAAACCAAGGATTACAGAGTTACCAGCTTCATGTTTCAGAGACTCAGTGTTACGATCCAGAGGGAAAATGTCTGCAACATTCTGGGCGTGTGGCCCACCGCCGGGGAGCTGGACGAAGTATTTGAGATGTAGGCTCTGAGATGTTATTTATGTTGTTCTACTTCCGATTGTATTTTTGTTAATGTATTTTGTCTTTAAATAAAGTCAACCTACATATATATATATATATATATATATATATATATATATATATATATATATATATATATATATATATATATATATATATATATATATATATATATATATATAATGCACCTAATATATAAAACTTGCGATTTTGCTTAAATAGCAACACTCTTCTTGCCAAGGACTCTAACCAATGTCGTTTAGGCCCGCCTCATGGTGAGCGAAAATCACACGATGCTCTAACCCACAGGACCACTCAATCCTACCAATATCACTCGTTCGTGGTTACAATATATATACTGTTTTTGGAGGCTAGTACACCAAACAGGGAATATAATGAAATTAGCTTTGAGGCTCACGAAATCGAAATGACACGATTGCAAACAAACCATACAACGGGTGGGGTTAGAACCCGCGATCAGAGAGTCTCAAAACACCAGATCAACGCGGTATATATATTATTGTGACCACGGACGAGTGATATTGAATCAATAACAACACTGCGACTAGCTGAGGATTCGAACCCATATAGTTTTGGCCATGCCTCATGGTGAGCGAAATCACATGACACCTTAACCCACTTCACCACACAATCCGACAATAACCAAGCACCCAGCCAATCTAGGTGTGTTACCACGGTATGTCCTTGGGCCAAGAGTAACACACCTAGCTCGGCTGGGTGCTTGGTTATTGTCGGATTGTGTGGTGAAGTGGGTTAAGGCGTCATGGGATTTTCGCTCACCACGAGGCAGGGCAAAAACTACATGGGTTCGAATCCTCGGCTAGTTGCAGTGTTGTTACTGATTACTCCTTTATTGAAGCCTTTATGCTACATTTTCCTCTATTAAATCACCTTTTAACAGTCTTACATCAGAATATTAAAGGACACAGAGAAATAAGCAAGAGCCTCAGGTGCTGATCTAGTTTACTCTTGTATTTGTTTGTGTGCAACTAAACTTCGATGTGCAGGTGATCTTCCTGTCTCTGGCTATGTTCTTTCTTAATTTGTTCTCCCACACCCTATTGCCTCATACAATGAAAGTGCACTTCTTCTGTACACTAATGTTTTATTGATCTGTTCCTTTAGCCTGTAGGTTACCTATAATCGCTTTCCTGTTGCTGGGCTGACTGATCAGGTTGTTAGTGCCCACTGCCCGTAGACCAAAGTATACACCCAAGCCCGGCAGTGCTCCTTTTCTTCTTACGCTTACCCAACTTCTTCCTCTACGACTACCACTCCTTTACTACTATTACTGTTTCTACCTTCTACTTATTACTACGAAGACTACTATTGCACCCCTTAGCTCCCCTATCTCTTGTGTCAAAAACTATTTTCTGCTACCACTACTACTTCCTCTACCAGCATTACCATTACCACTTCTTTTTCCTCTTCTGACAATCAGCGGCTTTCCGTGAGCTACATGAAGATGGGCTAACAGCTATGGGTGAGATGTGTGTGCCCAATTTCTAGTTAACAGAGATTCGTTTCAAACTGACGAATCTTCTTGAAGGAGGATGGCTAAATAGGTCATCTGACTGAGGCCTTCCACTGCTTTAAAAATTTGAGAACATCAGTTGATGTTGGTATGATTTTTATTACAACCTACATAATGAGTATAAAGTCCATAATATAGCAATCAAATTAAGTTTTTTTGAGACAGTGTTAGAACTGTACAATAAGTTGTATATAATCTTTATAGTATAGATACTTCCTTAGTTTTAGCTTCATAGTTACTAATATTCTATAATCACTGAACTGCATGATGTTTATTTGTTTTCATGTACTCTATAATTCTGTCATTTGCTGTGGTTCATATGGTAGGTCTTTTATATCACAGCTGGTAAAGCAGTCAGGATTTAAAATATTTTAGAAATTCAAGTGAGAGAAAACTTAAACAAGTTATGAGTTTAATACATATATTTGGCAGAAATAATATACAATATATGACTATGACTTGATATGATAAGCTACACAGCGCACTAATGTACATACTTTAAAGGCAGAATAATATACAGCCCATGCACACTGAAGATTATAGGTCTGAAGACTATCTTAGTAGATAGGGAAGAAATGAATATAATACAGTTAGAGTCAAAATCACAGCACTCTTATCACCTAATACACTGGATGCTCCATCTGTCTCATCTACTAATTCATTCTCATTTTCATTTTCTTTGGAACTTGGGTTTATAGACCCGTCTTCTTCATCGGTATCACTTTTGATTATGTCAACTTCCTCCTCTTCAGTAACTTTTTCAATCACCAAAATTGTTCTTTCAATATAGTTGGTAACACACTCTTCCAGGATTTTCAGTGGTCCTGTACAGCGAAGTACGACGTCATGGAACTCTGGCAGATGGAACAATCCACCAAGAGCATTCTGAGCTTTTTGTCTCAGCTCTTTTATTTTTATTTCACCAATCTTGTAGGAACATGCTTGGCCTGGCCATGTGATGTAGCGGTTAACTTCAATCTGAAAAACAAAAGTTATGTGAGTATTTCTGTTTATATGTACAAGTTTGTTTGCTTAAAGCCAACACTTTTTTGGGGGTATGTTAAGAATTATTGTTAATAAATGCAATGAGAGCTGAGATGTGACGCAACTTCTTTCTGTATCCAGGTTCTGGTGAACCGCTACTAACAGGTTACCTGGATGTCTCCAAGCTTACCAGTTTTAGGGTCTCCTGATCGTTTTTGTGGGGATAGGGGAGGCAATCAGATTCCATCTTAGGAAGGAAAGGTTCCTTGGATCAAGAGTTCTTGATGAGCATTAAGGAAACTGCTTCACCAAAAACCCGCAGTTTATGACGGTCCATCCTGGATCATTGTTAAGTCCCAAATGTAGTTGTGGGTTGTTGGTGAACCACTCTAGAAATTCACCAACAACTTTTTATTCTTCATCAAGGAACTTCTTTTGAGGGTTAGAGGGAAAAAAAGTCCTTAGGATATGTCCACAGAAATTTCGACCAGTCTTCCACGTGCTGACCAATGGCGTAGAAGAGTATAAACATTTATATATCCCTAGAATATTACTCTCCACAAATATTTAAAATTTACAAGACGGTAAGGGAAACAAGTTGACTTCTAAGCCAACTTATTATTATTGTTGTTATTATTATTATTATTTTTATTATTATTATTATTATTATTATTTTCATATTGGTTGAGCTATATATAGATACCTTATGAAAAGGGAGAACAACCCATGTGTCAATCGTGTCACGTAACATTCATAATTGAACATATCTTGGTGGAATGTCAACCATACCACCTTTTGGAGAATATGTATCTTAAAATAACTTATTCCTAATCATCTTTGGTTAGGCCTCATTTAGATTATGCTGCACAGTTTTGGTCACCGTATTACAGAATGGATATAAATCCACTGGAAAACGTACAGAGGAGGATGACAGAGTTGATCCCATATATCAGAAATCTTCCCTATGAGGATAGACTGAGGGCCCTGAATCTGCACTCTCTAGAAAGGCGTAGAATTAGGGGGGATATGATTGAGATGTATAAATGGAAAACAGGAAATAATAAACATATTGTCGGTAATTCTACCAATATTAATACAATAAAGGGGATGTAAATAGCGTGCTAAAAATATCCAGCCAAGACAGGACTCGCAGCAATGGTTTTAAGTTGGAAAAATTCAGATTCAGGAAGGATATAGGAAAACACTGGTTTGGTAATAGAGTTGTGGATGAGTGGAACAAACTCCCGAGTACCGTCATAGAAGCTAAGACGTTGTGTAGTTTTAAAAATAAGTTGGATAAATACATGAGTGGGTGTGGGTGGGTGTGAGTTGGACCTGACTAGCTTGTGCTACTAGGTCAGATGCCGTGCTCCTCCTTTAAGTGAATGTGACTGACCTGACTAGGTCAAGGCATTGGCTTAAGCCAGTGGGAGAATTGGACTTGCCTCGCATGGGCCAGTAGGCCTACTGCAGTGTTCCTTCTTTCTTATGTTCTTATGTACTCAGTTTTATTTGAGAATGACACTTTCTCTGAATTTTTGCTACTAATTAGACATAATTTTACATATAATTCATGTCTGTTTATGCACTCACTGACTGTGTCTTCCACAACCATATAATGTGACTAACATATTTGAAACTCCTTTGCTGAAATGCTGGCAAAAGTACTACATAATATATAATTAAATGAGTACAGTACTTTATATTTACATTACCAATGTTCTATGTTGACACGAAATCTTCCTAAAGTTAATGTCTGTAGTTCTTTCCCTTCCCTCATCTTTATATTCCCTTTCCTTCATTCACCTGTATTAAGTCTTCAGACATTGCTGTGTGGTCTAAGAGGAAAGCAACAGCACGCTGGCGTGACCAGCCCAAGGCATGCATCCCTGTGTCTACCACCAGACGGCTGGCTCGCAGTAGTTCAAAGGAGTGCCTCCCTATCCTGAATATGGAAAAACAACATTTAAATTATTAAGAGCATAAATAAGCTACCATAGATTTGTTATCTTGTTTTTTTGTTTTTATTTTTAAGCTCAGGAAAAAAATAAGATATAATTACCAAATGCAGCAATGCAAATAGCATTATTTATATAAACCATTTCTCGAACTAAAAAGTGCATTTTAAAAATACAAAAAGTAAAATAAAATAAAATAAAAAATATCAGGAGATGAAGTTTTACCTTAAGATTAATATTTATATAAAGTTAAAAATCTTCTTCTTCCTTTGGGCCACCCTGCATCCCACCGAAGCACGGTGGCCCAAGAAGAAAAACAAAGTTTATGTTTTTGTATACAGGAGAAGGGGTTACTAGCCCCTTGCTCCCGGCATTTTAGTCGCTTCTTACAACACGCATGGCTTACGGAGGAAGAATTCTGTTACACTTCCCGATGGAGATAAGAGGAAATAAACAAGAACAAGAACTAGCAAGAAAATAGAAGAAAACCCAGAGGGGGTGTATATATATATATGCTTGTACATGAATGTGTAGTGTGACCTAAGTGTAAGTAGAAGTAGCAAGACGTACCTGAAATCTTGCATGTTTATGAGACAGAAAAAAGACACCAGCAATCCTACCATCATGTAAAACAATTACAGGCTTTCGTTTTACACTCACTCGGCAGGACGGTAGTACCTTCCTGAGTGGTTGCTGTCTACCAACCTACTACCTAGGAAAGTTAAAAATATAGAATTATATTCCAACAAGAGGTAAATATGCTGAAGTGTAAAAATGAAATAATTACCTTTGATAAGGGTCCTCGTACAAACCCAACTCTTCTCCAAGAAACTCAGAGTACAGCCCCCAGCCTTCAGAGAACACAGAGTGAAGTGGAAACTTTGTTGGTGCATCAGTTCTCCGGGTGTAATCAACAAATTTCCGAAAATTTGGGGTAGAGGGGTTCATCCACATGTAGAGGCTGTGGAGATGGTGGCCTGGCACGGTTTCATGCAGGGACAAGGCCATGACCTCATATTTCTTACTAGAAATGGGAGAAAAGGAAAATAATAATAATTATATTTACAAAAAACAATAAACTGTAGGTATCATACAGCACTAAATTGTATAGATGAAAGAGATATTAGAGGAGCTGTGGTATAGTAATGTCTTCAGGGAAAGACAACGGTAAAAAAAAAAAAAACAGGAGGTCACAACTGATGTAGCAAATTGGTATTAGTTGAGAATTCGCAGAGTGAATCTGAACTGAAGGTGGAATCGTCAGAAAGAAATGCAGACAAAACAAGCACGTCGAGGCATTGGGGAAGGGATCTGAAATGAAGATAGTACAGTCTCTAGAGTAGAGCACATCATATGCACGAGAAATACACTCTTACTGTAGGAGGTATTAGGTGAAATGGTGAAAAGTCTGCAAAAATCATAACTAGAGCTAGGAAAGCCACTAATATGATAAAGCTTAGACTGATGGAAACAAGAAAATCGGAAAATCAGTAGCTGAAGCTCTTCCCTCCTGCCTCTGCAACCACAAATGCTCATTTGTAAACCTAGTAGTGCAAAGGAAGCAAGCAGGGAAGCCTCCTGGTAGTGCAATAAGGATGAGGTCGAGGTAAGTCTGGGGTGTGATCTAGAGCAGCAGAGACAGTCGGGGTGAAATGAAAGAGAGATCTTAATAAAAATTGCAAGGATGAATCGCAAGTTGACTTTGCGTTAAGGAACAAGCCTGAGCTCTGGCCCTGGATGAGCAGTGGTTCTGTGTACTTAAGAGGGAAGCTAAAGCCGCACGGGAACCTGTTTCAGAAACCAGAGAAGAGTCAGTCTCCTGTGTTTCAGTTTAGTCTATCACCTTACAGAGATTCAAAGGAATGTTGCAGTCATTTATTAGCCAGGAAGCATGGAAAAAAATAAAGAGAAAGGGAATCATCCTTGAAAATTAAATTTTACAATTCTCCTTATTACAATTGCTATTATTATTACTATTATTTATTATTGGTATTATTATTGTTATTGTTTTTTTAACAAACCGGCCTTATCCCACCGAGGGAGGGTGACCTAAAAAGAAAAACGAAAGTTTCTCTTTTAAAATTTAGCAATTTATACAGGAGTTACTTGCCCCTGTTTCCGGCATTTTAGTCGCCTCTTACGACATCCATGGCTAACGAAGGAAGAATTCTGTTCCACTTCCCCACGGAGATAAGAAAAAATAAAGGAGAACAAGAACTATTACGAAGACAAAAAGAAAACCCAGATGGGTATGTATATCTATGCATGTGTAGTGTGACCTAAGTGTAAGTAGAAGGTATGCCGCGTGTTTATGAGACAGATAAAAAGACACCAGAAATCCTACCATCATGTAAAACAATTACAGGTTTCCGTTGCACACTCAGTTGGTAGGACGGTAGTACCTCCCTGAGGGGTTACTATCTACCAACCTACTACCTAGGATTGCTGTTAGTATTATTATTAAAATAACATTCAGCCATTTGGGTAACATCCCTGCCATTTATGCCGAAAGAAGAAGAGGTGGAGGTAATTTGATTCATTCCAAAGTAAAGAACGGCTTCAATTCCAAGACTCCTTCCTACTAGCAAAATAAAAGTAAGTTGTTGTAAGCCTTAGTGGGCTTTTGTTGACTAGCCTAGTAATCACTAGGCATCAACACACGTAAAGCAGCCAAAGGAGAGTTCAGATGACTTTAAGCTTCTTGAGACGGAAAATTTTCAGTCTCAGAATTGAATTATGGGAAGCAGGCATGATGTCCTGTGTAATGTGGGCAGTACGAAAAAAAAAACTAATGGAAGAGGCAGAAGCTTGACTGGCAGCCATCCTCAGAGATGACTAATCAAACATCTGTTTTTTTTCTGTAAAGTATTCCCT
>WNWK01001037.1:327500-335110 GCA_009830355.1 Cherax destructor | reverse complement strand
AGGCTTCATACAGTTTTAAAAGAATAGGTATGAAGAATTGAGACACTTATGCAACATTTGTGTGGGGAAGAAACGTTTCCCTACACACAGTGCACTATCAGCTGTATTGGACTGATGAAGCCACTGTGTGTTGAAACGTTTCTTTAATAAAAAATTCCATATGTTGTGTAAGTGTATAATTTTCAACTTGTCGGTTTTCATAACCATTTATCACAAGGTGGTATAACAAGGCCCACCAGACTGAGAGAGAGTAAAGAAAACAAATGAAAGTTAAGAGACAGCCAGAGCCGAGTGGTCCCAAATCTGCACACTGCCATAACAACATACTGGAGTGAGAGATATGGGAGAAAGTGTAAAATAAACACAGTGAGGAGCAGGGGTGCGGTGGGGACAATACGGGAGCACTGTATTAACATCCGGGGTCCCAGACTATTCAACATCTTACCAGAAGATATCCGAAACACGGCTGGAACCAGTGTAGAAGCCTTCAAGAGGAAACTGGACAAATATCTTCACCAGGTGCCAGATCAACCAGGCTGTGATGGATATGTGAGGCAGCGGGCCTCCAGCAGCAACAGCCTGGTTGACCAGGCAAGCACCAGACGAGCCTGGTCCATGGCCGGGCTCAGAGAGTAGATACTCTCGAAACTCTTCAAAGGTATATCAAAGGTTCAAAGATATACAAAATACTCAGAATACTGTTTGAGAGGTAGGAAACGAGTGCACGAGAGCACAGATTGAAGCTGATGAGACAAGAGTCACTAGGATGTCGAGAAGTATTTCTCAGCCTCAGGTGTGGTCAGGAAGTGGAATGATCTGGTAGACGTGGTAGAGGCAGGCTTCATACAGTTTTAAGAATAGGTATGAAGAATTGAGACACTTATGCAACATTTGTGTGGGGAAGAAACGTTTCCCCACACAGTGGCTTCATCAGCTGTATTGGACTGATGAAGCCACTGTGTGGCGAAACGTTTCTTCAATAAAGATTCCCATATGTTGTATAAGTGTCTCAATTTTTCAACTTGTCGGTTTTCATAACCATTTATCACAAGAATTGGTATAACAAGGCCCACCAGACTGAGAGAGAGTAAAGAAAACAAATGAAAAGTTAAGAGACAGCCAAGAGCCGAGACTCAACTCCCTGTAACCACAAACAACACACACACACACACACACACACACACACACACACACACACACACACACACACACACACACACACACACACACACACACTAAACACACTCACCCAACGACCCTAAACTAACCAGGAACAACTAAATGACAGTTTGGGGACATATTTCTTGGTCCTTTTCCATTGGTCGTGACAGCCCTGGTCACTCCTGGACCCGGGTAGTCACGCCTACTGACCGCCCCCTCCACCCCTCCAGGGGACACTGACCACCCATGGTAGCCAGAGGAAAGGGGAAGCGGTGAGAACTGGGGACATGGGTGCTGAGGGGGTGATGGAAAGGAGACGGGAGAGAAAAATTAACAAGGGGAGGCATGTGAAGGTGAGGAAGCAAGAGAAAGTAATACAGTAAGAAAGTGACAACAAAGAGAAAGAGAAAAGCAAGAAACAGACCTACAAGGCACGCCCAGAGGATAGTAATAAATAGGATAGTGATGGAGATGATAGTGTTGGAGATGATAGTGCTGGAGAGGTCAGTGTTGGAGATGATAGTGCTGGAGAGGACAGTGTCGTAGAGGACAGTGCTGGAGAGGTCAGTACAGACAATAAGTGTCGTTAAGGACAATGTTTGAGAGGATAGTGTTGGAGAGGTCAGTACAGGAGAGGACAGTGTCGTAGAGGACAGTGTTGGAGAGGTCAGTACAGGAGAGGACATTGTAGTAGAGGACAGTGCCACGGCCGAGGCTGCCAAGAAATAGCAACCAACTACATTACAAAATTCCACTCATTAATTACACTCTAAAACGCCCCTTTCTTTCCTCTCGTCCTGACTAAGAGAGATGCGGGCGAAGAGGAACCAACTCAAGGAACTAAATTCTGGAGAATTGTGGGAGTCTGTTTTTGTTGTTGTTCTTACAGTCGCTGTCCCTCAAAGCCTCTCACCAAACAAGTGAAAGTCTCTCAAGATCTCGGTCACAATCTTGTATCTCTCACAGTATCTCACTCTTGATAAATGAGACACTTGCGTAAGATTTGGATATCTTTATTCTGGAAACGTTTCGCCAGCCAGTGGTTTCTTCAGTCCAATGCAGAGAAAGGACTGAAGAAGCCACCAGGTGGCTAAACGTTCCCAGAAGAAAGATACCCAAATGTTGAACAAGTGACTTATTTATCATCTCGCTCTTACATGATCTTATTTTCTCATGACTTTCAAATCATATTGTCTTACAAGTTTTCTTTCTTTCCTTCTAACCAAGACAAGAGCTCGCAGAAGTGGATTAAAGTTGGAGAAATTTAGATTAAAAAAGGATATAGGGAAGTTCTGAGTTGGCAGTAGAGTTGTAAACGAGTGGAACAAATTGCCAGGTGGCAAGGTCTGGGACCCAGCCGCTGGGAAGGTGACCTCCGGAAGCGACTCTATGTAAACTTTCGGTAATGATCGTAGCATTTAAACAAAATATATGCAGAATCTACTGCACTTAGATCATTTTAATGTGTAAAGGTAGTGATGCCTGAGTATCGAAATAGCCAAAGATGGGTTGCTATTACGTGTATGTTCAGAAACAGAGTCTTCATGGTGGTGTGTACACTCTCAGGATGACTGGTGCTGTCTATTACAGTCTTCATGGTGGTGTGTACACTCTCAGGATGACTGTGCTGTCTATTACAGTCTCATGGTGGTGTGTACACTCAGGATGACTGGTGCTGTCTATTATAGTCTTCATGGTGGTGTGTACACTCTCAGGATGACTGGTGCTGTCTATTACAGTCTTCATGGTGGTGTGTACACTCTCAGGATGACTGGTGCTGTCTATTACAGTCTTCATGGTGGTGTGTACACTCTCAGGATGACTGGTGCTGTCTATTATAGTCTTCATGGTGGTGTGTACACTCATAGGATGAGTGTTGTTGTCCAGAACTGTCTTCACAGGATAAATGTTGATGTCCAGTACTGTCTTCAGGGGATTAGTGCTGCTGTCCAGTACTGTCTTCACGGGATGAATGTTATGTGCAGTACTGTCTTCACGGGATGAGTGTTGCTGTTCAGTACTGTCTTCACGGGATGAGTGTTGCTGTTCAGTACTGTCTTCACGGGATGAGTGTTGCTGTTCAGTACTGTCTTCACGGGATGAGTGTTGCTGTTCAGAGAATAAGTGTTGCTGTACAGTACTGTCTTCATGGTGGTGTCTTCACTCAGGACGAGTGTTGCTGTCTAATAAACTTCAAACTTCTAGCAAGACAAGACAAAGTAAACAGCGGTCCAAATCTTCAAGTGGAAATTCCGAAGACACTCTGAGCAGGGTAAAACCTGTACGAGGTTTCCCCCACAGTGAGACTATCAAGAACCAGTATCCGCTTTCCTATAAAAAAAAAGGTTTCCCCCAGATATAACTGTCTTAGAAATTATCAACACAACAAGATTTATCTGGTTTAAAAAATAGGCAGGAAGAGATATGGGAGGAAGCGCAAGATAAACCCAGTGAAAACCAGGGATGCAGTGAGCATAATAAGGGAACACTGTATCAACATTCGTGGTCCCAGATTATTCAACATCTTACCAGAAGTTATCAAGAGGAAACTGGACAAGTATTTTCACCAGGTGCAATGCTGTGATGGATATGTGTTGCTGCGGACCACCAACAGCAACAGCCTGGTTGACCAGGCAAGCACCAGACGAGCCTGGCTCGGGGAGTAGAAAAATTCTCGGAACTCATCAAAGATAAAGGTAAGGTGCTTAACACTAAGATATATTTGCTAGAAAACATTTTCTAATATATCTTAGTGTATGCTGACCTACATTTGTTTAGACCAATTGTCGACATCAATTACCAAGGATGCTACCAAGACTTACCTCACCGACTCTTAGGTTAGCATGGGAGTTTCTTGGAGGGGTGTGTGTGGGATGGGGAGGGGTGTATCTGCCAAGGCAAGTGAGGTAATGTCTCCTGAAGCCAGTCTTACTCATAGGGTGACTCTCTCAGTGGATTAGGTTAGATAAGATTTGTCAGGAAACAGGACAAGTGTTTCCTGACGCGGGTCACATGATGACCCGCCGCTGGAGTTTTTGGTCATCTGACCGAGACCTTCCGCTGGCTTACCGGTCCACCTTATGATTATAACCATTTCATAATAAGTGTCTAGTTTTTTGGTAATCTGACCGAGCCAAATAATCACAAGATGTGATGGTAGGTATGAGACCCACCTTAAAAAACACAAAACCACTACACAAGTAGCATCCTAAGATTAGTCATTTATATCCAAGGTACAGGACATAGCCATCACAAAATGCAAAGAAGCAACAACTGAGCGACAAACAAATACACAGCTTCATGAAAAGAACATGCAAACAACACTTTAGATAAGAAACAACGGAACTCGAGAAGACTCCATCACTGCAGCAAGAGTGCCGTAAACACCTCCCCAGAAACACCAGCACCGACACAACAAAATGACGCATGCGGCAGCGGCAGCATCACACAGCAACAGCATCGCGGTAGCAGCAGCATCACAGCAACAGCATCGCGGTAGCAGCAGCATCACAGCATATAACCACAACAACAACATCATCCCCCACACACGGTCTGTTAACAGCATTACCACGCGCGTCACATCAACACCACCACAAAGGATAACACTGGGGTAATTATTTTTCACGGTGAAGCCAGCACCCGCCCACTCCAGACGACCACGTGACACGTGGGAAGCCTCATCACATCCAAGGCAGACGACCCACGCATCATCAAGCCGGGCATCGTGAAGCCAGACGTCATGAAAGCCACGACTCATCGTGAAGCCAGGCGTCATGAAAGCCACGACTCGTCGTGAAACCAGGCGTCATGAAAGCCACGACTCATCGTGAAGCCAGACGTCATGAAAGCCACGACTCGTCGTGAAGCCAGGCGTCATGAAAGCCACGACTCGTCGTGAAGCCAGGCGTCATGAAAGCCACGACTCGTCGTGAAACCAGGCGTCATGAAAGCCACGACTCATCGTGAAGCCAGACGTCATGAAAGCCACGAATCTTGAAGCTCACACCAGATATCACCTGGCTTCCGTTGGGAATCTCATGGCTTCAGCGGAGAAGCATTGGGCTTCCTGATCCCCCCGCCGGGAGAACGCTACTGGTGCTTCTGTTTAGGGTCACCTTACAGGAGCACGCGACTCGCAATCATTACATACACGCAAGCACACAAACACACACGCATGTACATACAAGAACCACTTAAGCCAACCAAGAGGTCACACCTATCATGTGACTGGAGTGTGAAATTTACATATGAAAGCCAGCCGCCGGGTGTACGACAGAGATGTAGACACGAAGAAGTAGATCAACAGAACCCAGACAACCTGGATAGGGTGCACGCCTCGTAGCTCATTAATCTATCTTGCCGATACAAACTTTGGAATCTCGCATGTCTGTCGACATTCAGACTAGCATACAAGATATTAATTATAAATGACATGCAATAACGACAAGTTAATGACAAAGAGAAGTGCAACGATTAGGTATAGTTACTGACGAAACATTTCGCCTGCGTAGCAGACGACACCAATCGAATACAAGGGTGAAATACACTTCTGGAGACCGTAGGCGAAGTGAAGTAACCAGCCTGTCTACACTGCAGGCTAGTATACGAGGTTCCAGCAGAGGTAGGCTGAAGTAACCAGCCTACCTACACTGAAGGCTAGATCTTAGAATAGGTCTCAAAATCCTGTCAATCAATATAATAATATTAATGGCTTCTCCTTCTCAGTTTTTAAAAAAAAAGTAAAGCAGGTTATTTTTTGACCAATTCAATGTCCTTCATTCACGTTTTATAGGTATATGAAGGACATTTCTTCCGAGAATATATTGTTACTTCGTGCTAACCTGTAGATGATCATCAGCTCTCAGATTGGTCTCAGACCAAGCCTCCTTCCTGGTCATTCAGGTTATATTTCAACTTTATTCTTCATAGTGACTTCTAGTCTGCATTTCATTATTTCCTATTCGAATTCATTATTATTAACCGATACCCGTCCGTCCCTTTCTCTAACTTGTAAATTTGTTCAAAATTTCTCCATAAAATTATTATTATCGCATTTACATAAGGCGCTGAAAAAAACACGAGTTAGCTTTAAATAGTCTTCAGTGAAGGAGAATGCTCTTACAGCATAAAGGAGGATTTATTGAATTCTACCAAGTGCCGTGGAAACTCAGGTTCATATACACATGTACAAGAAGAAAGATGTAACTAGAGATCAATCTCAGCTTGCCTGCTACACTAGACAAAGTTGTCAAAATGTTTCCCTCTTGGCCAGCAAGTTACACACGCTCACAATACAAATTTATTTAACATATTTTGTTTAAAAGATCACCAAGTAGAACGAAAGAAACATGTGAAGGAGCAGAGTGTAAGTCAGCTGACCTTTCTTTTAACGAACACAACAAGGATAATGTCACGACAGACAGGAAAATGACGTAGTGGATAATAAGAACCCTCAAATGAAGGGAAAAGTGCAAATGGTGAATCTGTTCAAAACGCTTGTGCTCTCTCACTCAAGAGAGGAGCCCCGTTGAAGGTAGGAGAGATGTCAGAGCTGGAATAGATACATAAATCATTTATGGCCAGCATAAGAGTTAATAAAGCATTTAAATTACCGAGAATGACACAGAATTCTAAATATGTACTCATTGGAACGGGGGAGACATAGTTACATGATAATATATACAATGAAGGTACTTGAGGGTTTTATCCCACATCTGCACACAGCTATAATATACTGGAGTGAGAGATATGACAGGACATATCAAATAAACCAGCGAAAAGCTGGAGAGTCGTGGGTACAATAAGAGAACATTGTATCAACATTCGTGGTCCCATACTATTTCACATTTTATCAAGATATCAGATACACATTGGGGACGAGTGTAGAAATCTTCAAGCGGAAACTAGACAGGTACCTCCGACAAGTGTCAGATCAACCAGGTTGTGATGGATATGTGGGCTAGCAGGCCACCAGCAGCAACAGCCTGGTCGACCAGACAAGCACCAGACAAGCCAGGGCTCTGGGAGAAGGAAATATTTCAAAATTCATCAAAGGTATTCAGCGTATATTCCATGAAATAAATTAGCGTAATATAAACTAACCATGTATGTATATCCATGATCTCATACATACAGTGTTTGCTTGCTTGCTCTCCCTCCCACCTTGCTTGCTTGCTCTCCCTCCCACCTTGCTTGCTTGCTCTCCCTCCCACCTTGCTTGCTTGCTCTCCCTCCCACCCTTGCTTGCTTGCTCTCCCTCCCACCCTTGCTTGCTTGCTCTCCCTCCCACCTTGCTTGCTTGCTCTCCCTCCCACCTTGCTTGCTTGCTCTCCCTCCCACCTTGCTTGCTTGCTCTCCTCCCACCTTGCTTGCTTGCTCTCCCTCCCACCTTGCTTGCTTGCTCTCCCTCCCACCTTGCTTGCTTGCTTCTCCCTCCCACCTTGCTTGCT
>WNWK01001037.1:292500-322500 GCA_009830355.1 Cherax destructor | reverse complement strand
CTTTTACGTGTTCCTTTCATTCTATTTGACGATCCTCTTGAGTTTTGTATATAGTGTTCCTTTTGAGTTCTTCATTCTTTCCATACCTAAGCAGCTGAAACTTATCACCATTGAACGTCATGTTGTTCTCCACTGCCCACTGGAAAACACTACTTATATTTTCCTGTAATTTTTCAGTGTCTTCAACCGAAGTGACTTTCATCCTTATCTTAGTGTCATCTGCCAATGATGTGAGAAGTTAGGGCTACTGGTCTGTAATTTTTAGTTAGTGCTCTACTACCTCCCTTATGCAAATTAGCTATGTCTGCACTCTTTAAGGTCTCTGGTATTTCACCTATACCTAGGTTTTTTTTCCTAAAAAGTGGTACTTTGCACTTTTTTATAAATAGGGAATTCCATGAATCTGGTCCAGGTGCTGAATGAATGGGTATGATTTCAATTTCTTTTTCAAAATCTATGGGATTAGTCCTAATGTCAGTATGCGTAGAAGAGCTCAGCCTGTCCGTCTGCCCGTCCCATAAGCCTGCTTGAATCTGAAGGAAAGCCCTGGGACTGAGCTATGGGTTCAAACGGGGGTCATGTGACTTAGGGCTTGGCAAGGAAGCCTGCCTATAAATGGTATTAGGACGTATATATACTACATAAATACTGTCTGTTGACAGCTTGGCAATGTTAATGTGTGGCGTCCTCAACATACAGCTAAAATTTATACATAAGATAAATTTCATATGTTTCAGGCTCTGGGCTGCTTCTATACGATGCAAGAAAAGAGTTGTCCAACGAACACAGGACATACTAGAACATAATGCATTACAATTCATGGTGGATCATGGAATAAACGAGATTAAATGAGAATAAATAAGATTGATCGATCATTATTCACGTGATCTACAGATTCTGAGGAAACTTATATACA
Source organism: Cherax destructor (assembly GCA_009830355.1). NCBI lineage: Eukaryota > Metazoa > Arthropoda > Malacostraca > Decapoda > Parastacidae > Cherax > Cherax destructor. The sequence continues at coordinate 321,584 of WNWK01001037.1, read as the reverse complement.
AAGAAGAAAGTGTTTAACAGAAAAGACAAACTTGGTGCACCCAAGTATTTTACTCAGAATTCGGAGAGAACATGAACACATAAAAAGAAAAACAAATGATCCACAAAGAGACTGACATACTGTAAGACACAGGTGAATATTGATTGGACTATATTAATCATCTACACAAGTTATTTACATTTAACCCCAACTCTGCTAGGGTGAGATTTACATATGCAGAGTGGCCATCGTCTCTGAAGTGGGAAAAGGGAGAGGGAAGAGGGACAAAAGAGTGGGAATAAAGGTGATAACAGAAGCAAAGTTAAAACCGAGGAGAATTAAATGAGGCACCTGAAAGATGCTTTGGGTGATCAACTCCCACGCCGCCCGGTGCCAGACCAGGACTTCTTGTGCATCAAGGCCTGATCAACCAGGCTATTATTGCATACACTTCAATGTACAAACCACAGCTCGGCTGCTGTGGAGGGATAGAGGGAAGTACATTGGTTGGAGAGAGGCGGAGCTGATGTAGGATTAGAAGAGAAGTAGATGATTGTCCGGGAAGATGATAAACTACAACAACAAGGATGAAACAGGGAGTGTGTGAAAGAGTGGAGGGGGGATACTTGAAAATGAGAAGGGGGGTGAAGGGAGTAAATAAAAAGAAATAGTGGAAGAGAGAAAGAGGCATTGGAGAGTAGAGCACAAAGAAGAGGGAGGAGGGTGCAGGTGGGACAACATACAAGTGGACGAGGGAGTGCAGGTGGGACAACATACAAGTGGACGAGGGAGTGCAGGTGGGACAACTTACAAGGGAGGGGCAAGTACAGGGATTACATATTGATTAATAATACAAAGAGAAGAAATTTCTGCATCCTTTTATAATAATATTGTGGAGAGGCTGAGGAGGTTATATTAGAGGATCAGTGGAGACTGATGCAGCTGGAGCAGCGGAAGGACCCTAGCATTGTTTTATGAAGACACAAGGTAAATATTATGGCGAGAGGGAGGGAGAAAGCAGAGAGGAATGTAAATGGATAGAAAGAACGAGGAGGAATAGACTAAGTAAAGTAGTGGTGGAATGAAAAGATAGTGGGTAAGTAAAAATGTGAGGAAGAATATCAATAATAAATTATAGTGTGTGTGTGTGTGTGTATTAAAAAATAAAAAAAAAACAAGGAGAGAGGGAGATTACTTCCTGGTAAAAGTAGGTCTTAGACAGGGTTGTGTAATGTCACCATGGTTGTTTAATATATTTATAGATGGGGTTGTAAAAGAAGTAAATGCTAGGGTGTTGGGGAGAGGGGTGGGATTAAATTATGGAGAATTAAATGCAAAATGGGAGTTGACACAGTTACATTTTGCTGATGATACTGTGCTTATGGGAGATTCTAAAGAAAAGTTGCAAAGGTTAGTGGACGAGTTTGGGAGAGTGTGTAAAGGTAGAAAGTTAAAAGTGAACATAGATAAGAGTAAGGTGATGAGGGTATCAAACGATTTAAACAAAGAAAAATTGGATATCACATTGGAGAAAGGTATTATGGAAGAAGTAAATGTTTTCAGATATTTGGGAGTTGACGTGTCAGCGGATGGGTTTATGAAGGATGAGGTTAATCATAGAAATGATGAAGGAAAAAAGGTGAGTGATGCATTGAGGTATCTGTGGAGACAAAAAACGTTATCCATGGAGGCAAAGAAGGGAATGTACGAAAGTATAGTGGTACAACACTCTTATATGGGTGTGAAGCATGATGGGTTGCAAATGCTGCAGCGAGGAGGCGGCTGGAGGCAGTGGAGATGTCCTGTCTAAGGGCAATGTGTGGTGTAAATATTATGCAGAGAATTTGTAGTGTGGAAATTAGAAGGAGGTGTGAAGTTACTAAAAGTATTAGTCAGAGGGCTGAAGAGGGGTTGTTGAGGTGGTTTGGTCATTTGAAGAGAATGGAACAAAGAATGACTTGGAGAGCATATAAATCTGTTGGGAAAGGAAGGCGGGGTAGGGGTCGTCCCCGAAAAGGTTGGAGGGAGGGGGTAAAGGAGGTTTTGTGGGCGAGGGGCTTGGACTTCCAGCAAACATGTGAGCGTGTTAGATAGGAGTGAATTTAGACGAATGGTTTTTGGGACCTGACGAGCTGTGTGAGTGTGAGGAGGATAATATTTTGTGAAGGGATTCAGGGAAACCGGTTTGCCGGAGCCGGACTTGAGTCCTGGAAATGGGAAGTACAATGCCTGCACTTTAAAGGAGGGGTTTAGGATATTGCGAGTATGGAGGGATTATTCTAAACTGTGGTATCTGAGCAACTCTGCCAAGACAGTGATTATGTGTGAGTGTGGTGAAAGTGTTGATTGATGAAAGTTTTTTCTTTCTTTTTGTGTTTCTCTTTCTTTGGGTCACCCTGACTCGGTGATAGGAAACGCTGACGTGTCAAATATATATATATATATATATATATATATATATATATATATATATATATATATATATATGTGTGTGTGTGTGAGTGAGTATGTGTGTGTGTGTGTGTGTGTGTGTGTGTGTGTGTGTGTCGTGCCGAATAGGTAAAACTATTCAATTAGCAAGAACTCATTTAAAATTAAATCCTTTCTAAAATTTTCTTTTATAAGTTTAAAGATATGTATTTTTTTCATTTATGTTAATGTAAAAATTTATAATTTTGTACCAAAAGTACCTTAGAAAACTTACCTAACCTTATTATAACAAGCGCAATTTAATTTAGCCTAATCCAACTATATATATATTTTAGATAAGTTTACAATAATTTAATAATAAACACAAAGAAATATATTTTTTCCGTTAGGTTCAGAATGATTTTTGCGAAATTATTGCATACACAAATTTTCGCTTGCCTCATTCGTCAAGACGAGCGTTGCTATTTAAGCCAAAATCGCAAGTTTTACCTATTCGGCACGATATATATATATATATATATATATATATATATATATATATATATATATATATATATCAATAACAACACTGTACTAGCTAAGATTCGAACCCATGTTGTACTGGGTTAATGCAGTGTTGTTATTGATCAATACCACTCGTTCGTGGTTACAATATATATATATATATATATATATATATATATATATATATATATATATATATATATATATATATATATGAAGCTGGGATGGAAGAAGTAGAATACTATATAGATCAATATAATGTTTACAAGCAGAGGCGAGTGAGCAGATGACAGGATGAGGGCGGACAGGCTCAAGGCACAGGAAGCAGATAAGCTGATGAACCAGCAGACAGACAGGCAGGTAGACCGACAGCCTAGCGACCGACAGGTAAACCGACAGACACAAAGACTGGCAGGTAGACTGGTAGACAGATTGATGGATAGAAGGGTCTCTGCTCCCCAAGCTTCCAACAACAGCCATTCAGGAAGACTCCGTGCCCTTATAAAGACCTGGAGAATTCTCAAGTCACTATATCATTCAAGAACCTGGCTAGCGTAATCCCTGAGTTGTCTGTATAATCCCTTCACAGTGTACCGTGTCCCTCGAACTGTGTCCCTTGTACCGTGCCTTTTCTACTGCTTTCCTTGTACCAACGTTCCTTAACGCTGCACCATGTGCCCTTGCACCACTTACACGTGAGTAACAGGTCATACAAATTTAGACTGGTTGCGAGTGTTTGTGCCTCTTTCAACACGAATCGTCACTGAGAGGATTCTCTGGTGAATGAGACCAGGGCACAGGCAGCTCACTCACATCCACCTGCTTGTGGGTACTCCTGCTCCTCTCTCTGACACTTGCGAGTGCAGTTTACTATCCAGAATAATTTGATTGCCTATCCACGGTTTCGACCTTCGCCTTTTAACACTTCTTATAATTACCGAGGAACTTGCACGGACCTCGGAGAATGTTTAAGTATACTAGGAATTTGGTTACAGTATTTCATTTACCAAGAGAGAGTGTGACTGAATACTGCTACAGAAGATTGTTTTTACCAGGACACAGTAGGTTTGTGTGCTAATTAATTTTTATTGCTTAGAGCACTGAAAGACGTTTTGATCCAGACGCTTGAATGTTTTCAAACTTTTTTCCCCTCAGTGTACCTTCATACTGTGTAATAAACACCATCACTACCAAAAACCTGCACCTGGAGTCTACCTGGAGGGTGTTCCAGGGGTCCTTGACCAGGCCTCACGGTAGATCAGGATCTGATCAACCAGGCTGTTACTGCTGGCCCGCACATAGTCCAACGTACCAACCACAGCCCGGCTGATCGGGTACTGACTTTAGGTGTCTGTCCAGCTGCCTCTTGTGGCGTGAGCAGTATCATCACTCTTGTAGTGGTGTGAGCAGTATCATCACTCTTGTGGTGTGGTGAGCAGTATCATCACTCTTGTAGTGTGGTGAGCAGTATCATCACTCTTGTGGTGTGGTGAGCAGTATCATCACTCTTGTGGTGTGGTGAGCAGTATCATCACTCTTGTAGTGTGGTGAGCAGTATCATCACTCTTGTGGTGTGGTGAGCAGTATCATCACTCTTGTAGTGTGGTGAGCAGTATCATCACTCTTTTGGTGTGGTGAGCAGTATCATCACTCTTTTGGTGTGGTGAGCAGTATCATCACTCTTGTGGTGTGGTGAGCAGTATCATCACTCTTGTGGTGTGGTGAGCAGTATCATCACTCTTGTGGTGTGGTGAGCAGTATCATCACTCTTGTGGTGTGGTGAGCAGTATCATCACTCTTGTGGTGTGGTGAGCAGTATCATCACTCTTGTGGTGTGGTGAGCAGTATCATCACTCTTGTGGTGTGGTGAGCAGTATCATCACTCTTGTGGTGTGGTGAGCAGTATCATCACTTGTGGTGTGGTGAGCAGTATCATCACTCTTGTGGTGTGGTGAGCAGTATCATCACTCTTGTGGTGTGGTGAGCAGTATCATCACTCTTGTAGTGTGGTGAGCAGTATCATCACTTGTGGTGTGGTGAGCAGTATCATCACTTGTTGTGTGGTGAGCAGTATCATCACTCTTGTGGTGTGGTGAGCAGTATCATCACTCTTGTGTGTGGTGAGCAGTATCATCACTCTTGTAGTGTGTGAGCAGTATCATCACTTTGTGGTGTGGTGAGCAGTATCATCACTCTTGTGGTGTGGTGAGCAGTATCATCACTCTTGTGGTGTGGTGAGCAGTATCATCACTCTTGTGTGTGGTGAGCAGTATCATCACTCTTGTGTGTGGTGAGCAGTATCATCACTTTGTGGTGTGGTGAGCAGTATCATCACTTTGTGGTGTGGTGAGCAGTATCATCACTTGTGGTGTGGTGAGCAGTATCATCACTTGTGGTGTGGTGAGCAGTATCATCACTCTTGTGGTGTGGTGAGCAGTATCATCACTCTTGTGGTGTGGTGAGCAGTATCATCACTCTTGTAGTGGTGTGAGCAGTATCATCACTTTTGTAGTGGCGTGAGCAGTATCATCACTTTTGTGGTGTGGTGAGCAGTATCATCACTTGTGGTGTGGTGAGCAGTATCATCACTCTTGTGGTGTGGTGAGCAGTATCATCACTCTTGTAGTGGTGTGAGCAGTATCATCACTTGTGGTGTGGTGAGAAGTATCATCACTTTTGTGGTGTGGTGAGCAGTATCATCACTCTTGTAGTGGTGTGAGCAGTATGATCACTCTTGTAGTGGTGTGAGCAGTATCATCACTCTTGTAGTGGTGTGAGCAGTATCATCACTCTTGTAGTGGTGTGAGCAGTATCATCACTTTTGTGGTGTAATGAGCAGTATCATCACTTTTGTGGTGTGGTGAGCAGTATCATCACTTGTGGTGTGGTGAGCAGTATCATCACTCTTGTAGTGGTGTGAGAAGTATGATCACTCTTGTAGTGGTGTGAGCAGTATCATCACTCTTGTAGTGGTGTGAGCAGTATCATCACTCTTGTAGTGGTGTGAGCAGTATCATCACTCTTGTGGTGTGGTGAGCAGTATCATCACTCTTGTAGTGGTGTGAGCAGTATCATCACTCTTGTAGTGGTGTGAGCAGTATCATCACTCTTGTAGTGGTGTGAGCAGTATCATCACTCTTGTAGTGGTGTGAGCAGTATCATCACTCTTGTAGTGGTGTGAGCAGTATCATCACTCTTGTAGTGGTGTGAGCAGTATCATCACTCTTGTAGTGGTGTGAGCTGTATGATCACTCTTGTAGTGGTGTGAGCTGTATCATCACTCTTGTGGTGTGAGCAGTATCATCACTCTTGTGGTGTGAGCAGTATCATCACTGAAGCAGTATACTCACTGGGTAATAACTTGTTTGTAGTAAGCAGGATCATCACTGTAGGTGTGTAGCAGTACATCCTTCATACAGCCATATCTTTAAGTGGTAGTTATAGGAAATTACACTGTTCTTATACCTTTCTATTTACTTCATTTACAGGTAAATAACGCGGTAATTAAAACCAGTCACAATTAAAGTAATAGGTAATTTATTCAATTAACTTGTGAAGTGTCAAATGTCACGAACACTGTAAAAGCGACTACCATGATTCTCTGACCTCATTACGATCTAATTACAACAATAACTAGCAATTTCACCTGCCTAACGAAGCCACTAATTATCCTTTCTTATTATTAATTAGGAACATAACTCTATAATATATTGACATTTACCTAATAAAGAAAGTTCATGAACAGCAACTTTAAACCTCCTAAAATATTTTATTGAGAGACAAACTAAATGTGAGAATACATATTATGTAAACGAATATATATATATATATATATATATATATATATATATATATATATATATATATATAATATATATATATATATATATATAAATATTATATATATCGTGCCGATTAGGTAAAATGGCAATTAGCAAGAACTCGTTTAATATTAAGCCCTTTCTAAAATTTTTCTTATACGTTTAAAGATATATTTTTCATTTTTGTTAATGTAAAAATTTATATTTGTAGCAAGAGAAACTTTGAAAACCTACCTAACTTATTACAACAAGCGCAATTTAGTTTAGCCTAACCCAACTAAATGTATTTTAGATACGTTAACATTAATTTAATAATAAACAAAAACAATAAAATATATTTTTCGTTAGGTTCAGAATGATTTTGGCGAAATGATTGCATACACAAATTTTCGCTTGTCTTATATGGCAGAAGAGCGTTGTTATTTAGCAAATCAAGTTTTACCTAATCGGCAGACATATATATATATAATATATATAAATATATATATATATATATATATATAATATATATATGTATATATAATATATATTTATATATATATATATAATATATATATATATATATATATATATATATTTTTTTTTATTAACACATCGGCCGATTCCCACCAAGGCAGGGTGGCCCGAAAAAAAACTTTCATCATCATTCACTCCATCACTGTCTTGCCAGAAGGGTGCTTTACACTACAGTTATAAAACTGCAACATTAACACCCCTCCTTCAGAGTGCCGGCACTGTACTTCCCATCTCAGAACTCAAGTCCGGCCTGCCGGTTTCCTGAATCCCTTCATAAATGTTACTTTGCTCACACTCCAACAGCACGTCAAGTATTAAAACCATATGCCTCCATTCACTCTATCAAATACGCTCACACATGCTTGCTGGAAGTCCAAGCCCCTCGCACACAAAACTTCCTTTACCCCTCCCTCCAACCTTTCCTAGGCCGACCCCTACCCCGCCTTCCCTCCACTACAGATTTATACACTCTCGAAGTCACTCTGTCTCGTTCCATTCTCTCTACATGTCCAAACCACCTCAACAACCCTCCTCAGCTCTCTGGACAATCGTTTTGGTAATCCCGCACCTCCTCCTAATTTCCAAACTCCGAATTCTCTGCATTATATTCACACACACATTGACCTCAGACATGACATCTCCACTGCCTCCAGCCTTCTCCTCGTTGCAACATTCATCACCCATGCTTCACACCCATATAAGAGCGTTGGTATAACTATACTCTCATACATTCCCTCTTTACTTCCATGGACAAGGTTCTTTGTCTCCACAGACTCCAAAGTGCTCCACTCACCCTTTTCCCCTCATCAATTCTATGATTCACCTCATCCTTCATAGACCCATCCGCCGACATGTCCACTCCCAAATATCTGAATACATTCACCTCCTCCATACTCTCTCCCTCCAATCTGATATCCAATCTTTCGTCACCTATTCTTTTGTTATCCTCATCACCTTACTCTTTCCTATATTCACTTTCAATTTTCTTCTTTTACACACCCTACCAAATTCATCCACCAACCTCTGCAGCTTCTCTTCAGAATCTCCCAAAAGCACAGTGTCATCAGCAAAAAGCAACTGTGACAACTCCACTTTGTATTTGCTTCTTTATCTTTTAGCCCAACACCTCTTGCCAAGACCCTCGCATTCACTTCTCTTACAACCCCATCTATAAATATATTGAACAACCACGGTGACATACACATCCTTGTCTAAGGCCCACTTTTACTGGGAAATAGTCCCTTCCCTCCTACACACTCTAACCTGAGCCTCACTATCCTCATAAAAACTCTTCACTGCTTTCAGTAACCTTCCTCCTATTCCATACACCTGCAACATCTGCCACATTGCCCCCTATCTACCCTATCATACGCCTTTTCCAAATCCATAAATGCCACAAAAACATCTTTACCCTTATCCAAATACTGTTCACCTATATGTTTCACTGTAAACACTTGGTCTACACACCCCCTACCTTTCCTAAAGCCCCTTGTTCATCTGCTATCCTGCTTTCTGTTTTACTCTTAATTCTTTCAATAATAACTCTACCATACACTTTACCAGGTACACTCAACAGACTTATTCCCCTATAATTTTTGCACTCTCTTTTGTCCCTTTGCCTTTATACAAAGGAACAATACACGCTCTCTGCCAATCCCCAGGTACCTTACCCTCTTCCATACATTTATTAAATAATAGCACCAACCACTCCAAAATTATATCCCCACCTGCTTTTAACATTTCTATCTTTATCCCATCAATCCCAGCTGCCTTACCCCCTTTCATTCTACCCACTGCCTCACGAACTTCCCTACACCCACAACTGGCTCTTCCACACTCCTACAAGATGTTATTCCTCCTTGCCCTACACACGAAATCACAGCTTCCTGTCTTCATCAACATTTAACAAATCCTCAAAATATTCTCTCCATCTTCCCGATACCTCTAACTCTCCATTTAATAACTCTCCTCTCCTATTTTTAACTGTCAAATCCATTTGTTCTCTAGGCTTCCTCAACTTATTAATCTCATTCCAAAACTTTTTCTTATTTTCAACAAAATTTGCTGATAACATCTCACCCACTCTCTCATCTGCTCTCTTTTTACATTGCTTCACCACTCTTTTAACCTCTCTTTTTCTCTCCATATACTCTTCCCTCCTTGCATCACTTCTACTTTGTAAAAACCTCTCATATGCTAACTTTTTCTCCCTTACTACTCTCTTTACATCATCATTCCACCAATCGCTCCTCTTCCCTCCTGCACCCACTCGCCTGTAACCACAAACTTCTGCTGAACACTCTAACACTACATTTTTTAAATCTACCCCATACATTTTCGACCCCATTGCCTACACTCTCACTAGCCCATCTATCCTCCAATAGTTGTTTATATCTTACCCCAACTGCCTCCTCTTTTAGTTTATAAACCTTCACCTCTCTTTTACTTACTGATTCTATTTTCCTTGTATCCCATCTACCTTTTACTCCCACTGTAGCTATAACTAAAAGTGATCTGATATATCTGTAGCCCCTCTATAAACATGCACATCCTGAAGTCTACTCAACAGTCTTTTATCTACCAATACATAGTCCAACAAACTACTGTCATTACGCCCTACATCATATTTTTGTATACTTATTTATCCTCTTTTCTTAAAATATGTATTACTATAACTAAACCCTTTCTATACAAAGTTCAATCAAAGGGCTCCCATTATCATTTACACCTGGCACCCCAAACTTACCTACTACACCCTCTCTGCATGTTTCTCCCACTTTAGCATTTAGGTCCCCTACCACAATTACTCTCTCATTTGGTTCAAAAGTTCCTATATATATATATATATATATATATATATATATATATATATATATATATATATATATATATATATATATAATATATATATATATATATATATATATATATATAATATATATATATATATATATATATATATATATATATATATATATATATATATATATATAAATATATATATATATATATATATAAATATATATATATATATATATAAATAAATATATATATATATATAAATATATATATATATATATATATATATAAATATATATATATATATATATATAATATATATATATATATATATATATATATATAAATATATATATATATATATTATATAAATATATATATATATATAAATATATATATATATATAAATATATATATATATATATATATATATATATATATATATATATATATATATATATATATATATATATATATATAAATATATATATATATATATATAATATATATATATATATATATATATATATATATATATATATATATATATATATATATATATATATATATCTGCATCAATTCTCCTCACCGAATTAACAACTTTTGTCAACAACTGCCTTGCTGGGCGAATCCCAGAAGAAATTAAACCTTTCTTTTTGGAGCCTCATTATGCGCTTTGAAGAAGAAGGATGGGGAATCAGACCCATTGCTGTTGGTAACACCCTTCGCCGCCTAGTTGCCAAAGCAGCAGTAAGAAACATTCGCCTAGAAGCTGCCAGTTTACTCCAGCCACACCAACTGGGCTTTGGGGTCTCTCAAGGCAGTGAAGCCGCAGCTCATGCGGCAAGGGCCTACATCAGGGACCTATCAGAAGACAAGGCCGTAGTCAAACTTGACTTTAGAAATGCCTTTAATATGGTGAAGAGATGTGGTCTTGCCAGCCGTTCGGGATCGGTTCCCAGTCTCTTTCCCTTCATTTCAGCTGGCTACAGCAAACCCTCGACTCTTTTGTTTGGGGAACATGAAATTCCCTCATCTGAGGGTGTTCAGCAGGGTGATCCACTCGCTCCACTTCTCTTCTGTTTGGCAGTAAGAGAACTAACTTCCAGCCTATGCAGGAGCTCAACATCTGGTACCTGGATGATGGCACTCTGGCAGGTACTAGGGAGTCCTTGTTAGAGGACCTACAACGGTGAAGACACAAGGAGAAGCCTTAGGACTCATCCTTAATCCTCAAAGTGTGAAATTATCACAACAAATCAGGAAATAATCAATGCAGTGCAAACAATCCTCCCAGAAGTCACTACTACCACTCCATCCAACAGTACCCTCCTGGGAGCACCGCTGGAGTCACCACGCCATCGACACTGTCCTCAAGGACAAAGTGAATGACCTGAAAAGAATGGAGGAGAGAATAAGTGATCTTGATGCCCATGATGCCCTGTATCTCCTCACAAGGTGTCTTACTATGCCAAGACTCACTTACTTCCTGAGGTGCGCACCCTCTTTTGAAAACCCAACACTTGACGAGTATGACGCACACCTGAGATCAACCTTCAAGAAGGCACTGAATCTGTCACTAGAGGATCAGCAATGGGAGCAGGCAACCCTCCCAGTGCGACTGGGAGGTATAGGGTGCGCAAAGCAAGGCAGGTAGCGTTACCTGCATTTCTGTCATCGTGTTTGGCTTCCAGTGGATTAGTCAAGAGGATTGTCCCTGAACGTTTGAGAGGGTGGTGGGAGCTCAAGACCCCAAGTTCATTGAAGCAGCAGTGCAGTGGGACATCCTGGCAGACTCCTCCAGTAGACCAGCTCCTCCCAAAGAGCACAAACAGTCCCACTGGGACAAACCGATCATGGAAAAAATTTCCAACACAATGCTCACCAACGCTTCAGGAAAGGACAAAGCTCGTCTCCTAGCGGTGAAGGCACCACACTCAGGAGATTTCCTTCTTGCTGTTCCCAATTCCTCTCTGGGGACTCGACTCGACCCACAGGCCATTCGGATTGGTGTTGCTCTTCGCCTAGCCGCCCCATACTCACCGAACATAGGTGTATTTGCGGCAGGGCGACGGCTGACCAATTCGGACTTCATGGTCTAGTGTGTCACACATCAGAAGGGAAGTATGCTAGACATGAGGAGGTCAATGACATCATAAAGAAAGCCTCGCCACAGCCCGTTGCCCAGCTCAGCGGGAACCCCAAGTGCAGAGGTCTGATGGAAGTCAAAAGCGTCCTGATGGAGCCACCATGCTACCCTGGAAGGATGGTAAGCAGATTGCTTGGGACTACACCTGTGCTGCCACATTGGCAGACACCTACCTGCCACACTCCTTAGCCGAAGGGGTGGAGCTGCCAGCCACAGGGAGACCCAGAAGACCCGCAAATATGAAGACCTTCCCTCTTGCTATAACTTCATCCCAATAGGGTCGGAGACCCATGGAGCATGGGGCAAGTGTGCTCTAAAGTTTCTCAAGGAGCTGGGTGGAAAACTCATCATAGAAACCAAGGACCACAGGGCGACCAGCTTCCTGTTTCAGAGACTCAGTGTTGCGATCCAGAGGGAAATGCCTGCAGTATTCTGGGCACGCGGCCCACTGCCGGGGTTGGACGAAGTATTTGACATGTAGCTCTGAGTTGTTATCTATGTTGTTTTACTCCCCATTGTATTTTGTATTTTGTCTTGAAATAAAGTTTGTATAAAAAAAAAGATGGGGTAGTATATATAAATATATATATATATATATATATATATATATATATATATATATATATATATATATATATATATATATATATATATTGAACCCATGAACGAGTGGTATTGATCAATAACAACACTGCGACTAGCCAAGGAGTCGAACCCATGCTTCTTTTCGCTCACCATGAGGCGGGCCAAAGCAGCATGGGTTCGACTCCTTGGCTAGTCGCAGTGTTGTTATTGATATAATATATATATATATATATATATATATATATATATATATATATATAAATAATGTGTGTTGTGCCGAATAGGTAAAACTGGTCAATTAGCAAGAACTCATTTAAAATTAAGTTCTTTCTAAAAATTTCTCTTATATGTTTGAAGCTATATTTTTTTCATTTATTTTAATATAAAAAATAATAATTTTGTACCAAAAGAACCTTAGAAAACTTACCTAACAAACAAACACATTGAAATATATATTTTTCGTTAGGTTCAGAATGATTTTTGCGAAATTATTGCATACTCAAATTTTCGCTTGCCTTATTCGGCAAGAAGAGCGTTACTCACAAGTTTTACCTACTCGGCAAGAAATTATATATATAGACAAACATACATACAAAAACACACACCACACATTGCAAAATCATAAACAAACATTCATATATAAAAACATCTCTCACACAATCAAACCCACATACACAACAGGCCAAGTGTCGATCGACAAATACCTTAGGCAACTGGTAACTAACACACAAATGTACTCACCTAGTTGTGGTTGCAGGGGTAGAGTCATAGCTCCTGGTTCCGCTAGGTAGGTGTGTGTGTGTGATGTATACCAATGTTTATCGTTTAGAATCCCATATATATCAAGTAGACTAATGTGTATCACGGAGACCCATGTTTATTCAGACAAAGAGAGTGAGATACTGGCTGCCTTTTTCACACCAGCACAACACGCCCACTGTAGGTCACATCACACCCACTGTATGTCCCATCCCACACCAGCTGCACATCACATCACACACCAGCTGCACATCACATCACTTGAACGACTGACTAATGGGCCTTCCAGACCAACGGTAATTGGGGAACCAAATAGGGATCGCGCGACGAATCTTGTATCCCTCTCCTCTGCTATCCCTATCCCGCTGGTAGGAGGCAAAACTCAGGCTCCGGCAGCTGTAAAACTCAATATGATAATGGTATACAATACTGACAAGTTGATAAGACACATGTGCAACAGTTCGGTATTTTTATTCCGAAACGTTTCGCCCACACCTACTGGACATGTCTTAGTTATGAATTTGTCGGTATTATATACCATTATTATATTCATACTGTCAGACACTGCAACACAATAGTATCTTGGTACAGAGGACATCTTCGACAACTTCACTGCCTGACTACTAGTTACGAGTGAGAAATGTTGGATCTGAGAGGGACCAACCCAGCAGGTTTGTACACTGCCTCTCTACATTCTCACTTCTACTAGAGGCTCTCGACTCTTCTGTCCTCAAGATTATCCGCGCCTCACCTTGACAGTATATAGTAAGTCCTCATACTGTTTTTTTCAGCTTCATATTGTTCCAGACTGGAGCAGAGTTCTTCAGGCTGAAGGACTGACAACCTCAAAACTACGTCTTCGAGGGTGATGTACTGATTACATCCTCTTTACATTTCTACTGCTTCTGCTAAGATACCTAACTGTTGCACTTGTCTTACTTAAGAGCCTTATCACTGTCATTACAAAGGATGCTCACAAGAATGTCAGAAAAGGGAAGTATTTTAGTAGGTCCTACTCACCTCAACCTTCCACTCATTAGAACGTAAAAGACAGAAGACCTACTGGCCTATGCTAGGAAAGAACCTCTCAAATCCAAACCCCTTTACTTATATATTTATCCAACCCAATCTTAAAACTACCCAAAGTTTTAGCTGCAATGACCAAGTGTTTGTGAGATACCCACGACCAGAGCAACTGCCAATACCCGGTAGAACGTAGTGTTCATGTGCTAAGGAGACCTCCACCCGGTACAGTCACTGAAACCATGTCGATTATTTGCAAAGGTATTCCGAAATGATGGGAACTCCTCGCTGCCTTATCTCCAACACCAGTTACTCACACGATGCCTCGCTCGTAAAGTGCGCTGAGATATGCATAGCCTAAACTCCAGCCGCGTCGATGCTGGCCCTGATATTGTTGCGGCCCCGGAACCTTTAAAGTGCCTAACCCTCTCACAACCTACCGCGCCCCTGCCCGCCCCGCCTCGATACATCCGCATGATGGTCCACTGATAGAACATATCGTAGCTCACTAATTCGTCCCGGCGCGGCCTGAAGTGGGATTACCACACACACACACGCCATGCCCTCCCTGACCTCTGTGCTACACCCCCTGGTATGTTGTCTTAACCTCACACAACCCCACGACTGGGATACAAATACTACACAACCCGCACACAGAAGAAGGTTATGACGACGTTTCGGTCAGACTTGGACCATTTATAAGTGACAATAAGACATGTAGGTAAGGGAAATAGGCCTAGATCAGTAGGCCTACTGGCTCTATGCTAAGTAGATTCCCCGCCCGCCTATCCCCACTCGAGTATCTGTAACCTATTTTTAAAGCTACTCAAATGACCAGCTTCAGTGACGCTATTTGGGAGTCCCCGCCACTCATCTACACTTCTATTACTAAACAATATACAGTTTCTAATTTTGAATTTTTTTCACCATTTATTTCCGTCCCATTTAAACGCCTGTCATACTTCCCTCGCAATATTGCTACGAAAACTTTCTGATACATATGAGGTTAAGTTTGTCAGGAAACAGGACAAGTGTTTCCTGACGCGGGTCTGCGAGTAACCTTGTCATCGTCTTTCATGTCTGTAAACACATTTATAGTACGTCTGCAGCAGGTAGACCAGAACTGGCCAGTAATACATAATATCTAAAGCACCCTGTGACTTCTGGTAATTATACATCTAGATATTAAAAGGTAATTAAGCTATTAGCTTAATTGCGAACAGTTAGTTACCTTGGCTTCAGAATTACTGTAGACCCGAACAACAAAGCCCTTTTTTTTGCTGTCGGGTTTAAGTTCTGTATTGTTTAGTTTACAGTCGACGCAGTTGTTTTCGTTACGTAGGATTAGGTTCTAATGCAATGAATTGCATCAGTCAAATTTGTATCCAAAACATCAGTGTACCTAACTCATACTGCAACTCTCTGGTGTTCCCTTCACATTGTTGCCCAGTCTAGTTTTGTGTCGTTAGTGACCTTCATTCTCTAGTCTAGGTTGTACTTAGGTATACCTCAGATGGTTTTCAGGAGTTTTCACTACTCTTGCACCCTGGTCTAGGTCGTACCTTTGATGGGTTTCAAGAGTTTTCCTCTCACTTTTAGAAAGTATTATCTATCATTCATTTCTAACAAATTTCATGACTCACGAAATCGTAATGGCACGATTGCAAACAAACCATACCACGGGTGGGGTTAGAACCCGCGGTCAGAGAGTGGCTAACGCGTCGGTCTGGAGTTTTGAGACTCTCTCATCGCGGGTTCTAACCCCACCCGTGGTATGGTTTGGTAAATTTCATGACGTTTTCCCCTCACTTTTACTGACTTTTGGACGGAAGTGACACGAAATACCAACACGACGGAAACAAATGCGCACATACATGCAGCATAATGCGAACTTTTACTAGTAACGTTCGAAACGTTGCCAATACTGCATTTCTCTCTCTCTCTCTCTTTTGTCTTTTACTAATTTTTGTTCACGAAAAGTTCTCTTATTATCCCAAAATATCTTCGTTAAGGTTTAAAAAAAAGCGGAAACGCAGAACAGCAATATCAACAAACTGTTACGACGAGTTAACAAATCTTGATTTGAACGTACGTAAAATACATTAAAAAAAAATAACGAAACTCTCTCAACGAGATACAAGATAAAAAAAATATGTAAGAACCAATCAATTCAAAGGGCAAACTGATCTAACTTAAACATCCTGTGATGGATAACTAAGTTAAACATCCTGTGATGGATAACTAAGTTGTAGCAGCTGCTGAACAGCTGTGAAAGACAAGTAGAATTTAGCAACTGTACTGATGGACGCCGTCCGAGGCGGAGGCATCAGTCAGGGTCACTTCAACACTCCCAACATGAGTGCTTAACAACACTCCCAACATGAGTGCTTAACAACACTCCCAACATGAGTGCTTAACAACACTCCCAACATGAGTGCTTAACAACACTCCCAACATGAGTGCTTAAATAAATAATTTTCCGTACCGGTGATACCTTAAAAAAAAAAAGGAAGGGGTAGGGGGAAGGAATGGAGGATTTCTTTTCCCGGGAGTAAAAGGGGAAGGAGTTTTCCTAAGGAGTTTGATATACCTTTGATGAGTTTCGACAGTCTTTCTACTCTCATGGGGACGGCTCGTCTAATACTAGCCTGGTCCACCAGGCTGTTGCTGCTGGCAGCCCGCTGCCCCTGAAATGTCTACTTCGAAGAGGGACAGTCCCCTGGGAAAGATGTTTCCCAACTACTTCCCAGTTTCTTCCGGTCTTAGTTATTACGTCCGATTCTGAAAAAAATACAGTCAAATCTTCCAGTAAGTGTTCCTTAGGTCAACCTGCGCTTTGATATTGCTTATTTCTGGTAACACTGAGTGAACGTGTGTGTGTGTGTGTGTGTGTGGGGCCAGGAGCTACAGATGATCACGGGATCAACGCCCCTGCAGCACAGTCCCGGCTCCTCTACGGAAATGTAGTGAGGGTGAAAGGAAGGAAAGAGTAGTTAGTTGTAGTGTGGGACGTGAGGTGAGTGTGAGTAGTGAGGGCGAGAGGATGAGGTAGTTAACGTTAGGGTAATAGGGTGAGAAGATGAGGGTAAAGTGAGGGCAGTGGTGACGATGAGAGGTAGTAGGATGAGGGGAAGTAGTGAGGGTGCGAAGAGGAGAGAGTATGGTGTGAGGAGTGTATAGTGTGAGGGGAGGGCGTACATTGTGTGAGAAGAGTATAGTGTGAGGGGAGAGAGTATAGTGTGAGGGGAGAGAGTATAGTGTGAGGGGAGAGAGTATAGTGTGAGGGGAGAGAGTATAGTGTGAGGGGAGAAAGTATAGTGTGAGGGGAGAGAGTATAGTGTGAGGGGAGAGACTATAGTATGAGGGGATGGAGTAGTGTGTGTGGGGAGGGAGTATAGTGTGAGGGGAGAGCATAATGTCAGGAGAGTACAGTGAGGGGAGAGAATGGAGCGTGAGGGGAGGGAGTGGAGCGTGAGGGGAGAGTAGTGTGAGGGGAGAGAGTAGAGTGTGAGAGGGGAGGAGGTAGTAAGGACAACTAACTCTACTCATCATTTCTCCACCATTCATTCCCTGACAGCAGCTCCAGTGGCTAGTCTTCCTCTTGGTCAAGGAAGGAATTGACAAGGTGGACAGAGACAGAATGTTCCAGAGATGGGGCACAGCAACAAGGGGTCACACTTGGAAGTTGAAGACTCAGATGAATCACAGGGATGTTAGGAAGTATTTCTTCAGTCACAGAGTTGTCAGGAAGTGGAATAGTTTGGGAAGCGATGTAGTGGAGGCAGGATCCATTCATAGCTTTAAGAAGAGGTATGATAAAGCTCATGGCTCAGGGAGAGTGACCCATTAGCGGCCAGTAAAGAGGCGGGGCCAGGAGCTATGTATCGACCCCTGCAACCACAACTAGGTGAGTACACACACACACACATTATCTTGTGTTTTATAGCATCCTAACCTGCTTATACATCCTACTCGCCTACACACCGAGGGCAAACACCGAGGACAGACACCGAGGGCAGATCACGAAGGGCAGACACCGAGGGGAGACACCGAGGGCAGACCACGAGGGCAGACACCGAGGGGAGACACCGAGGGGAGACACCGAGGGCAGACACCGAGGGCAGACCACGAGGGCAGACACCGAGGGCAGACCACGAGGGCAGACACCGAGGGCAGACCATGAGGGCAGACACCGAGGGCAGACACCGAGGGCAGACACCGAGGGCAGACCACGAGGGCAGACACCGAGGGCAGACACCGAGGGCAGACACCGATGGTAGACACCGATGGTAGACACCGAGGGCAGACCACGAGGGCAGACACCGAGGGCAGACACCGAGGGCAGACACCGAGGGCAGACCACGAGGGCAGAAACCGAGGGCAGACACCGAGGGCAGACACCGAGGGCAGACACCGAGGGTAAACACCGAGGGTAGACACCGAGGGCAGACACCGAGGGTAGACACCAGTGGCAGTATAGTGCGAGAAAGTCTAAAAGATCTTTGTTGCTGGGAAAAATATAAAAAAAAAATCTAACAATTTTCTTAAAAAAAAAAAATAACCAAAATAGTGAGCAAACTGAAGCTGAAATATCCAGGTGATTACATTTCACCTCCATTCTGAAGCTACTTTGAAACTCACGAATTACGTTGATGAACTAAGCATAATTAACAATCAACTTAGGGTAATTAACTATCAGTAGACAAATTCCATGAGTTTGACTCTAAATTGAAGAGGTGTTTGGAACACTCATTCTTGTCCCCGTAATGACGGTATATTATTAGCAGAACTGCTCAGTCGGCAGTAAAGTTTCAGCTCTAAACCAGAGTTCAATATTTCATCCTGTCGGTTAATGAAGGTTAGACATTTGAGAATTAGATTTAGATTTTGCCGCCGAAGCGGCTAGTTTATCGAGCACTCCATATCCATCTTGTGAGCGGTAACGTAAGAACATATGGATGCACAAAAGGCCTAGGAATTAGGAAACAAAAAGGTTTAACACAAGTACATTTGGATATATATTTACAAGATTAGCTATTTATGCATCAGTATTTACTTCCCACACTGTCGACTCTTATGGTTCAGGCCTATGATCGGCTTCTCCGCCTCCCTCTGGCCTATCATTCACGAGGTAACACCGTGCTACACAAACACTTCAAAGCAGCATGGCGTCGTCGACACATATGGACAGTTTACTAAACCTTGTCGGTAAATAACGCTGAAAACTGTCTAAACCAGCTCCCCATCTCTGCATTCACTCACACTGCCGTCTTTATCTACCTTCTCTTCCCCTCCCTTTCCTTCCCCGCCTTTTCTTCTTCCCCTTCCTCTCTCCCCACCTCCTTTTCCAACCATTCCCACAGTAGCAGGAGCTGCGCTTTTATCATGCAAATTTGGAGCGATCGATCTCAGAGGCAAGTTTTGTTCCCGAGAGGGTGCTGCTGCTGCTGCTGTTGTTATTCTCGTGACACTGAAGTCCTCCCTAGGGACGGTGGGAGTGGAGACGGACGGGCGAGCGAAACGGTGTTTGTTAATCTCTTAGAATAAGCTAAGCCAACTACTCACACAGATAACAAAACACAGCGGAGGATAAAGAATTTTTTTTTTCAAACTCAAAGACACAAACACCATAAACGTGAGATTATATTCATTACTCTTTTTGTGTCTAAGTCGTGACGACCGGCTGAAAAGACAACGACACGATGAAGGTAATCCAGTACACATCCAGGGACCGTCAGGATTCCTGAGCTGCTCTCCTGATTATCCTTTCTCATAATCCTAGCCAGACTGTGTCTGCCAACTAAGATTTGGCCTGTATTATGGCATGATCCTAACTAGGGTGGTGCCCCTAATTAGGGTATGATCCCTACCTTAACAAAGTTATACCTTTGACGGGTTTCCAGAGTTTCCCTATTACCATAACCCGGCCCTGAGCCAGGCTTATCTTATTGTGCCCACGGCTGTGCCGTGGGCACAATAAGATAACATTCTGTCAGCATCAGTGGACCTTGACTTGCAACACTCTAGCAGGAATCATCAGTAACACAGGCAGAACAAGGGTAGAAGTCTTCAAGAGGAAACTCGACAAGTACCTTCTCCAGCTGCCGGATCAAAGAGGCTGATGGATATGTGAACCAGAGGGTCGTCATCAGCAACAGCCTGATTGACCAGGCAAGCACCAATAAGAATACATTTTCAAGAATACATTTTCTCCCAAATCTCTCACCCTAGCAGTAACAGCCTCGTTGATCAGGCCCTGATTCACCGGGAGGCCTGGTCATGGACCGGGCCGCGGGGGCGTTGATCCCCGGAATACCCTCCAGGTAGACTCCAGGTAGATAGGCTTGGATTACCCTCACCAACTATCAAGTTACTACTCTTCCTCCTCCATCATTACGTCCTATACCCCCTATGAGGCGAGTTGGATAGGAACAATTAACAGTACAGCTCTCTAACACTCACACTTTCAAGGCAAACAGAAACAGAATTTCAAAAGGAAACTGTTGTAGCACTGTAGGTTACTGCTTGCCAGAGAACTGAGCATTCGAATCATGTATTGGCTCTTGTTCAGAATACAGAGGCAAGACAGCAAACAAGGGTCGAGGATCAAAGTATTAGATTAAAACACGCTACGTGCTTCGAAAATTAAAATAAGGTATTACTTTAAAACACGTTACGTGCCTTGAAATTTAAAATAGAAAAAAAGATAAAAAACAAACATTTAAAAAAAATTATATGGTTTCTAGACGCTGGGTAAAAAGTGAGCTCGTCCCTACTCGTTCACTGTTGATTTATTCATCAGGGCAAATCACCTGTCGAGGGTCTTATTCAAATGATGACCGGCTCACTGCTGCCACTGGCCCTATAGCCATCAAGCAGGTCATCAAGTAAGCCATCAAGCAGGTCATCAAGTAAGCCATCAAGCAGGTCATCAAGTAAGCCATCAAGCAGGTCATCAAGTAAGCCATCAAGCAGGTCATCAAGTAAGCCATCAAGCAGGTCATCAAGTAAGCCATCAAGCAGGTTATCAAGTAAGCCATCAAGCAGACCATCAAGTAAGTCATCAAGCAGGTTATCAAGTAAGCCATCAAGCAGGCCATCAAGTAAGCCATCAAGCAGGCCATCAAGTAAGCCATCTAGGAAATCATCAAGCAGACTATCAAGAAGGCCGAGAAACCATCAAGCAGGTGGGCCTGAATGCCACTCAGCATTTCACGAAGCACAAGAACACAAAGAGTTTCTTTCCCTAATCAACAAACTCTCCACCCACTTACCCACAGAAAGTACCACTACGTCACAGAATCTTAAAAATAAGAACAACAGAACCGGCTTCCCTTCTACGCTCACCCTTCCCTCTCCAACCTTTTCCTCTATTCTTCTTTTATTACCCCTCCCCCTTCCTCCCTACTTTCGTTTTTTTCCTTCCGTTTATTTTTGGTCCTACTTACCGCGATTCTGCTGGAGTCACTATAACTGGGGTTTGAAAGGAAGGATGGGGGGTTGTACCTGGTAAAACCCCTTCCTGCTTGTTTTGTTTTCCATGCGATGAGGATTCCTGCGGATGCGTTGGGGCGCCGACCCCCACAACACCGTCCAGGTAGCATGCCCTCCAAGTATGTGATCAGGAAAATAAACAACTTGGTAATGACTGACTTAACTGATAATGTGATCAGTGACTGCTGACTATAAAGACGCTGAATACACTCAAAACACTTCTAACTCTACCTAGATCAAACACAATTATCATGCTACCTACACATACCCCTTTTCATTATTCCCCTTTCTCTCCTTTACCTATTTATTTCCCATATCTTCCTACTTTATTACTCGTTTCTCCCATTTCAATTAAGATCTCAAATATCTTTCTACATCTGCACCACAATATTCTTACTTTTCTCTTCTAACAACCCTCCCCCCCTCTTTTATTATACTTTCTCTTCTGCTTCCCTTCTGTTTTACCTACTTTCTCTTCCTCCCTCGGTAACAAGTCCCTACATTCAAGACAACTCGACACACCCTCCTCGCTTACCCTCAAACTCCCTTGTTCCTACCCTTCCTCTCCTCTCCCTCTACTCTGCCTCAGCCAGCCCCTTACCCTGACTCGCCTCCTACCCCGCCTCCGCGAGTCAGACAAACACCCGGACGGTAATGGTCTTTCACGGGACGCTGGTTGAAGGACTTGCGTCAGGGCTCCTGCGGCACAAGAAAGACCTTACCAAAGAACCATGGAAAGCTCTTACCAAAGGACCATGGAAAGACCTTACCAAAGGACATGGAAAGATCTTACTAAAGGACCATGGAAAGACCTTACCGAATGACCGTGGAAATGGAACTATCTGAACGACTCTACGCACGAACTAACTAAAGGATACTACACAGGGATAATTTTCTTTAAAGATCTACAAAGATTAAGGATATACCTTTACCTCTGATATACCTTTAACAAGTTCCGAGAGTCTTTCTATTCCCAGGCCAGGCTCGTCTGGTGCTTGCCTGGTCAACCAGGCTGTTGCTGCTAGTGTTATGCTGTCCCACACAAAACTGTTCTTGAATTAACTGAACACTTCAAAAAGT
This sequence comes from Cherax destructor, assembly GCA_009830355.1. NCBI lineage: Eukaryota > Metazoa > Arthropoda > Malacostraca > Decapoda > Parastacidae > Cherax > Cherax destructor. Next base: position 298,445 of record WNWK01001037.1, on the reverse strand, counting down.
AAATAGAAGACTGCACGAGCCTGATACAAGCCCGGGCACTGGCTTGTATCAAGCCCGGACACTGGCTTGTATCAGGCTCGTCCAGTCTTGTTTACTTCTAAGATGTTTAATTAAGAAATGCTGGAGGAATGAGAAGGCGAGGGAATTGAGAATGAAAAGGAATGAGAAAACCGAAGAGGATGATATAGGAAATGAGGGAGAAAACAAAAGGAGACAGTTGTAGTAGAAGATAAATTAATGGAGACTAAAAACAGGACCAAGTGGAACAAACAGAAGGAAAATGAAGAAAGGTAATGAAGGAATACTTGGGTAAGAGCAGCATAAGCATCCATATACAAAATTATCCGTCTGTAGAATCCCTCTAGGTTCCATCGTCTTAAACAAGTTACCAACTCACTTTCTCTACCTGCTGAAGAGGACCTCTGCTGGAGGTCGAAATAAATAGCTAAACTCTGTTTTACTGTCGATATGCGGGTTGTCTCTCAGCACTGACGTGTTTATTACACTTAAACAACCACACACACTCGCACACGCACACGCACACACACACACACACACACACACAGTCATAACTGTAATATCTGTTTAGTCAAGGCCATAAAGGCGATAAATATATAAACGTATGTTATGTTAACAACACACCTGTACTGTGATAAGACAGTGTTAACAACACACCTGCACTAAGACAGTGTTAACAACACACCTGCACTGAGACAGTGTTAACAACACTCCTGCACTAAGACAATATTAACAACACACCTGCACTAAGACAGTGTTAACAACACACCTGCACTAAGACAGTGTTAACAACACACCTGCACTGAGACAGTGTTAACGACACACCTGCACTAAGACAATATTAACAACACACCTGCACTAAGACAGTGTTAACACACACCTGCACTGAGACAGTGTTAACAACACACCTGCACTAAGACAGTGTTAACAACACACCTGCACTGAGACAGTGTTAACGACACACCTGCACTAAGACAATATTAACAACACACCTGCACTAAGACAGTGTTAACACACACCTGCACTAAGACAGTGTTAACAACACACCTGCACTAAGACAGTGTTAACACACACCTGCACTAAGACAGTGTTAACAACACACCTGCACTGCCTTCATTCAGAGCAACTGGTCGTTTATCAAATACAACACCGAGTCTAGACAAGCAACACACTAACGTTGATATACATCATCACTGTGTATACTCAGCGGGACACATACAACATACACGTACAGCGGGAGAGATCATGATATGTCCAGTATACTACTCATGTGACCATCAACAGCACTGCTTCACCGCCCTAATTATCAATATGAAGAATCTACAGCCATTGCCCCTAAAAAAAAATTTACATTACAAACACTTTTTTTTTTATAAATGCGAGACTGAAAAAACTAAATGTTGAAACCTTTGTAAGTGAGGTGGCAGTGGTGTTTTTTTTTTCAGTGTGGAGTGAACTAGTTTTGGTAGTGTAATTATAAACCCAAGTCATCACAGTGGATATACACTGAGATGCAAGTCAGTGTATGTACAAATAACCCGAACTTTGGTGACAAACATAATGGCGACGTTTCGGTCTGACCTGGACCATAAACTACCGTATATACACTACTAGAGTGTGACTTTGTAAATGGTCCAAGTCAGACCTAAACGTCGTGGTAAGCTCCTGTCTTCTATGTGCGGGTTATTGTGTATTGTTCCAGTCACGGTATTGTGAGTTTCTTTTTATTATTCTATAGTAGTGGTGTACAAGTGACTTGAAGCCTTAACGACCCTCTTGTAGCCGATACCTTTCATGAGTTTCGAGTGTTTTTCTACTTCCGGAGCCCGGCCATGGGCCAGGCTCGTCTGGTGCTTGCCTGGTCAACCAGGTTCTTGCTGCTGGTGGCCCGCAGCTCCACATATCCATCACAGCCTGGTTGAGGAGCGTGCATGTGATGTACCTGTGACGGGTTGACTGACTAATCCACCAGGCTGTTGCTATCAGCGACCCACAAACATACACAGCCTTCGCAGCCTGTAATAATGCAGGAACTGGTTCAGAAAGTGTGATATCAATAGGCACTTGGGCCAGGTGAGGTGGTGTAACTGGACCCCGGGAAGTGCCTGAGGGTGAAGCTGGGACAATGGATGAGGATGGGCGAACGTGGGAGTGTGGGTCTGGTGTCAGCTGGCTTAACAGGTGCGCATTGGTGTCACGAGTGGGCGTGGGGTTATACACAGTGGAGGTGGGATCGTGGGCGTAGTGCTTGATGGAGAGATGAGACACAGGGCGTCTGTAAACTGCATGGTGTTGACTGAGGAAGCAGTGTGGGCGTGAGTGATAGCAAGTGCTGTTTATGGAGGTTAGGGTGTGGGCGTGTTAGTATTATTAGTGAAAGTTAGGGTGTGGGCGTGTTAGTATTATTAGTGGAGGTTAGGGTGTGGGGGTGTTAGTATTATTAGTGGAAGTTAGGGTGTGGGCGTGTTAGTATTATTAGTGGAGGTTAGGGTGTGGGTATTAGTATTATTAGTGGAGGTTAGGGTGTGGGTATTAGTATTATTAGTGGAGGTTAAGGTGTGGGTGTGGGTATTATTAGTGGAGGTTAGGGTGTGGGCGTGGGTGTTAGTATTATTAGTGGAGGTTAGAGTGTGGGCGTGAGTGTTAGTATTATAAGTGGAGGTTAGGGTGTGGGCGTGAGTGATAGCAAGTGTTGTTAGTGGAGATTAGGATATGAGCTTGGGTGTTAGTATTATTATTGGAGGTTAGGGTGTAGGCGTATTATTATTGGAGGTTAGGGTGTAGGCGTATTATTATTGGAGGTTAGGGTGTTTGCGTAGGTATTAGCAAGTGTTAGTAATGAAGGTTAGGGAGTGGGCGTTTACGTGTATTTCATACTGGTCGTGGAGATGTTGTGTGGTGGGTCAGAGGGCGTGTGTCAGGTGGGCGTGATAGGTCAGAGGGAGTGTGCAGGTGGGCGTGGTGGGTCAGAGGGTGTGTCAGATGGGCGTGATGCTTCAGAAGGAGTGTGTCAGGTGGGCGTGGTAGATCAGAGGGACTGTGTCAGATGGGCGTAGTGGGTCAGAGGGAGTGTCAGGTGGGCGTGGGGGTTAGAGGGCGTGTGCCGGGTAAGCTAAAGGGCCCAGCTGGACTAGGTGGGGTCAAAGGGCGTGCGCCAGGTGGGCGCGGTGTTACAAGGCTTGCCGAGATGTGAATGTTGGTGGGGGGGGGGGGGAGGCCCGCCCGTGTAAACTTAGTACCAAGGCAGCGTGTACTTAGCTGTAATCACCTAGCTGTGCTTGCAAGGGTCGAATCACGGCTCTTGAAGATGTAAACACGGACCGGTGTAATTCTCTCAGCGCATATACTGCATACGGAGTTTACAGTATATACTGCATACGGAGTTTACAGTATATACTGCATACGGAGTTTACAGTATATACTGCATACGGAGTTTACAGTATATACTGCATACGGAGTTTACAGTATATACTGCATAGTTTACAGTATATACTGCATACGGAGTTTACAGTATATACTGCATACGGAGTTTACAGTATATACTGCATACGGAGTTTACAGTATATACTGCATACGGAGTTTACAGTATATACTGCATACGGAGTTTACAGTATATACTGCATACGGAGTTTACAGTATATACTGTAAACTAGCCCCTTCAGTGGCAAAATTTAATCTGAAATCTAGTTTTGTATAGGACAATGAAGATACACGGTTGATGTGTTGTTGTGCAGCCTCTCTCCTAAGGCTGTATTCCGTGTCTGGTCTTTTCATTTCAAGAATGAACTCTGAATAGCCCTATACCTTCCTGATCCCGTTTACCTGTGACATGCCTGTGACTAGTTCTGAGGACTCTACTACCCCCCCGCAGCCCAGCCTGCTGAGCTGGGCTGTCTCTTACTCTGGTAATTTACGTGCAGGAAGATGGGCGTTGTCAGAATCTCATGTACTGGTCCATCCAGGCGCCCCTCAACACTTTAGTTTTTGAAACAACTACAACTACCACACCCTACACCTACCACACCCTACACCTACCACACCCTACACCCACCACACCCTACACCTACCACACCCTACACCTACCACACCCTACAACTACCACACCCTACAACTACCACACCCTACACCTACCACACCCTACACCCACCACACCCTACACCTACCACACCCTACACCTACCACACCCTACACCTACCACACCCTACACCTACCACACCCTACACCTACCACACCCATACCCACCACACCCTACACCTACCACACCCTACACCACCACACCCTACACTACCACACCCTACAACTACCACACCCTACACCCACCACACCCTACACCTACCACACCCTACACCTACCACACCCTACACCTACCACACCCTACACCTACCACACCCTACACCTACCACACCCTACCCACCACACCCTACACCTACCACACCCTACACCTACCACACCCTACAACTACCACACCCTACACTACCACACCCTACACCCACCACACCCTCACACCTACCACACCCTACACCTACCACACCCTACACCTACCACACCCTACACCTACCACACCCTATACCCACCACACCCTACACCTACCACACCCTACACCTACCACACCCTACAACTACCACACCCTACAACTACCACACCCTACACCCACCACACCCTACACCTACCACACCCTACACCTACCACACCCTACACCTACCACACCCTACACCTACCACACCCTACCCACCACACCCTACACCTACCACACCCTACACCTACCACACCCTACACACTACCACACCCTACACCTACCACACCCTACACCCACCACACCCTACACCTACCACACCTACACCTACCACACCCTACACCTACCACACCCTACACCTACCACACCCTACACCTACCACACCCTACACCACCACACCCTACACCTACCACACCCTACACCTACCACACCCTACACCTACCACACCCTACACCTACCACACCCTACACCTACCACACCCTACACCTACCACACCCTACACCTACCACACCCTACACCTACCACACCCTACACCCACCACACCCTACACCTACCACACCCTACACCTACCACACCCTACACCCACCACACCCTACACCCACCACACCCTACACCTACCACACCCTACACCTACCACACCCTACACCTACCACACCCTACACCTACCACACCCTACACCTACCACACCCTACACCTACCACACCCTCACCCTACCACACCCTACACCTACCACACCCTACACCTACCACACCCTACACCTACCACACCCTACACCTACCACACCCTACACCTACCACACCCTACACCTACCACACCCTACACCTACCACACCCTACACCTACCACACCCTACACCCACCACACCCTACACCTACCACACCCTACACCTACCACACCCTACACCTACCACACCCTACACCTACCACACCCTACACCTACCACACCCTACACCTACCACACCCTACACCTACCACACCCTACACCTACCACACCCTACACCTACCACACCCTACACCTACCACACCCTACACCTACCACACCCTACACCTACCACACCCTACACCTACCACACCCTACACCTACCACACCCTACACCTACCACACCCTACACCTACCACACCCTACACCTACCACACCCTACACCTGCCACACCCTACACCTACCACACCCTACACCTACCACACCCTACACCTACCACACCCTACACCTACCACACCCTCACCTACCACACCCTACACCTACCACACCCTACACCTACCACACCCTACACCACCACACCCTACACCTACCACACCCACACCTACCACACCCTACACCTACCACACCCTACACCTACCACACCCTACACCCTACCACACCCTACACCCTACCACACCCTACACCTACCACACCCTACACCTACCACACCCTACACC
>WNWK01001037.1:282500-287500 GCA_009830355.1 Cherax destructor | reverse complement strand
CCTCCCCACTCCCCGCCCTCACCACTCAACCTGTGAGCACCCCATGCTCCGCCAAGTGTAAATATACTCGTCAAGTGAGTAATGGTGTTAGTGGGGGTCCCATAATGCTTTACTCGTGATTTACCTGTGCACTATTCCTTTTCAGTGCACTGAGGTAGAGGAGGTTGGGCTTATGAAATAAAGGAAATCCTTTCTCGGATCGTGCAACAACCAAAACCAATCTAGCTTGCGATAGGGGACAGGTACCTCTTCCATAATTGTTTGGGATAGGGATAGGTACGTATACCATATTAGTCTGGGATAGGGATAGGTATCTACATATCTTTGTGAGAATCAGATTGTTGGCTGACTGAAAACCAAGTCATTACCTCTACACGATACTCTCTCAATACCGGGGCATTACCTCTACACGATACTCTCTCAATACCGGGGCATTACCTCTACACGATACTCTCTCAATACCGGGGCATTACCTCTACACGATACTCTCTCAATACCGGGGCATTACCTCTACACGATACTCTCTCAATACCGGGGCATTACCTCTACACGATACGCTCTCAATACCGGGGCATTACCTCTACACGATACTCAATACCGGGGCATTACAGTTATTTGGTAGATAAACAGATGTTCCTTTAATGTATAATAATTTAACGTTTCTCAGCATATATATATAGTATGCAATTATTGAACGTTCTTTAGCATAATGTATATGAGTATTATATTCTACACTAGCAAAACAAAATTATATATATACGTATATATATATGGTTGCTAACAACAGAGCTAACAAAGCTGAATGAGTAAAAGACTAAGGTTTTGTTTGCACCAGCAACTTGGACAACAGGAAGACACAGTTCTAAACTGAGACAAAAGTGGAGCCGAAGGGATACAACATAGTTTTCTTCACAAAGTGGTAAACCAGAAGAATAAATTAAAAGATGTATTGAAAGCTCCAGACAATGAGTATTGGGGGGAAAAAATATTTGATAAAAATTTACTGAAAGCGGAACATGAGCACAGCCCTGCTCTTGTATGTACCTACAGACAGGTAATTATCCCCTCTCTCTCTCTCTCTCCCTCTCTCTCTCTCTCTCTCTCTCTCTCTCTCTCTCTCATCCCATACCTTCCTCCCACTACCAACAATAAACTCTGCCCTGGTTAGCTCGCTCCGACACACCGATATCATAAACCAATCATCCAAACCAGATATGCAAATGGCTTAATAATGCGGAGACGTGTGTAAGAGCATTTAAAGAAACCAGATTTTTATCTGCAAGGATATATATATATATATATATATATATATATATATATATATATATATATATATATATATATAATTATATATATATATATATATATATATATATATATATATTATATATATATATATATATATATATATATATATATATATTATATATACATACATACACACATACACATACATACACACTGTATATATACAAGACATGTCACTTCTCATCAAGGTAGGGTGACCCAAAGAAGGCAACACATTCACCATCATTCATTCAATAGTTGTCTCCCCAGACGTGCGCAGACATCACAATTCAAATAACCCTCCGAACCTCATATCCTTAAGAGTGCAGGTCTTGCAATTCTAACCTTTAGAACTCAAGACTGTTTAGCCGGTTTTTCCCTGAATCCCTTCATAAATGTCACCTTGCCAACACTCTGACAGCAGTTCAAATCTCTCTCTAAAATAAAAAAAACACTCGTCTTTACCCACTCCAACCAAATACACTCATGCATGCGTGTGGATGCTCACACTCCTACCACACCTCCAACCTGTCCAAGAACGTCTCATACATTATCTCCCGTCTGATCCAGTTTTATACACCTTCTGCTCTGTCCGTTCTAAATGTCCACACCATCTCAGTAACTGCTCCACTACTCTGACTCTCTGCATGACAGGCACATCAACACTGATCTCAGACAAACATCACCACTGACTCTAGCCGCCTCCTCGCTGAAGCACAATGCCTCACACTTATACAAATCTATTTGCACTACCAGGTAGGTAGTGCCCTACACTGATGTATTTCTTTCTTTCCACAGATGCCTCCACATTCTACCTACCTTCCCCCCTTACCTTTGAAGAGTTTCGAGAGTTTATCTACTCTCCGAGCCCGGCCATGGGCCAGGTTCGTCTGGTGCTTGCCTGGTCAACCAGGCTGTTGCTGCTGGAGGCCCGCTGCCCCACATATCCATCACAGCCTGGTTGATCTGGCACCTGGTGAAGATATTTGTCCAGTTTCCTCTTGAAGGCTTCTACACTGGTTCCAGCCGTGTTTCGGATATCTTCTGGTAAGATGTTGAATAGTCTGGGACCCCGGATGTTAATACAGTGCTCCCGTATTGTCCCCACCGCACCCCTGTTCCTCACTGGGTTTATTTTACACTTTCTCCTATATCTCTCACTCCAGTTTGTCTGTGGTTATACCTTTGATATACCTTTGATGAGTTTCGAGAGTTTTACTACTCTCGGAGCCCGGCCATGGGCCAGGCGCTCGTCTGGTGCTAGCCTGGTCAACCAGGCTGTTGCTGCTGGAGTCCCACTTCCCCACATATACATCACAGACTGGTTAATCTGGCACCTGGTGAATATACTTGTTCAGTTTCCTCTTGAAGACTTTTACACTTATTCCAGTAGTGTTTCTGACATCTTCTGATAAGATGTTCTGGTAAGAAGTTCTGGTAAGATGTTCTGATAAGATGTTCTGGTAAGAAGTTCTGGTAAGATGTTCTGGTAAGATGTTCTGATAAGATGTTCTGATAAGATGTTCTGGTAAGATGTTCTGGTAAGAAGTTCTGGTAAGATGTTCTGATAAGATGTTCTGGTAAGATGTTCTGGTAAGATGTTCTGATAAGATGTTCTGTTAAGATGTTCTGATAAGATGTTCTGGTAAGATGTGGTTCATCTCATGTTTGACAGACGCATCTGCTGACTCACTTGTTCTAGGCTTCCTCCTCCACTCTGGACGTCCAATCTTCCATAACCCAGACAATGTCTTACCCCTCAACCTCTTGCTTCCTCCTCCCCCTTCTGTTGGAACTTTCCATCTTTAATACGTCGACCCAGACTTCAACCTTCGAAACAATTCCTTCGAGTGTTCCAAAATCCCCAAGTCATCAGGAGAGAGAAAGTCAGCGTGAGAGAAATGAGATATGAAAGTACCAGGAGTGAAGACAGAAAACAAGAGAAGAAAGCGAAAGGAAAAAAAATAAAGTAAGGCGCAGTAAGGAAGGCAAGGAAGAAGGAACGAGAGAGCGACGGGAGGCTTCAGAGTGCAATAAGACAGGCAAAGGTCGTGAACTTTTAAATTTTTTGTCAATGAAAAAAAAAAAAAACATATGTTACTGCCTCTCATTACGTTGTTAGTGGGGCTATGCTGACGACCCTTGCTTAAAGTCTCTCTCTCTCTCTCTCTCTCTCTCTCTCTCTCTCTCTCTCTCTCTCTCTCTCTCTCTCTCTATCAAATTCTAGAGATGAGAGTGTAAAATAACCAGGAATGATGGGAGGAAACTCCATAGGTAAAAGTAGGGAAAAATGGTGGTCAATGAGTAGTGAGGGTGAATGAGGGGAAGTGAGGGTGAATGAGAGGAAGTGAGGGTGAATGAGAGGAAGTAAGGGTGAATGAGAGGAAGTGAGGGTGAGTGAGAGGAAGTGAGGGTGAATGAGGGAAAGTGAGGGTGAATGAGGGAAAGTGAGGGTGAATGAGGGAAAGTGAGGGTGAATGAGGGAAAGTGAGGGTGAATGAGGGGAAGTGAGGGTGAATGAGGGGAAGTGAGAGTTAATGAGAGGAAGGGTGAATGAGGGGAAGTGAGGGTGAATGAGGGTTGAAAGATAGGGTAAGAGTGAACGAGGGGATAGTAAAGAGTGACACAGGAATAATGGGTATATGAAGGATAAAAATTTAAAAAAAAAAAAATCTGAACAAAGCACTAAGCGAGGGGAGAGAAGGAAATAACAGGAGGGAACACACAGGGTGGAGAGGGTGAGGGGAAGGAGGGGAAGTGGATGGCAGATAAAGGGACGAGATAAGGGGATGACAAAGGGAAAGGGAGGAGCGTGCAGGAGTGTGACATGAATTCCCAGCACCACTAGCCAAAGCAAAAAAAAAAAAATCAAGAAAAGGATGAAAAAAGAGAAAACGAAGAATCAAATGAAGGAAATTAAGATTAGGGAGACGTGGCGGACAAGGAGAAAGAAGAGGGAGGGAAGAGTAAGGTGGATGACGGGAGGTGGATGACATTGATGTGTCATCCACTAGATGAAGACTAGAACTGGATGACAGGCATAACAAAAAAACTCTCATTCTTGGTTTGCTCTTCCCATCATCGGAAAAAACACCGTCTTCAAATAAGGTGCAATGATACGCGCGCGCGCGAGCGTGTACTCACCTAATTGTGGTTGTAAAAGTCGATTCATAGCTCCTGGCCCCGCCTCTTCACTGGTCGCTACTGTGTGTGTGTGTGTTTCACTAGTGTAACAAACCCAGGCATCAATGCCAGTACAGGAAAACACGTGTTTGGGTCACGTATCAGAGTTTATACATGTCGACATGTTCACTCACTTTCCACATGCACTTCAACGGACGTGACCCCAACCCCCCAACCCTAAAAAATCTACTATATATCACCAGGACCAACAAGATAATTCCACAATTTACCACCAGGAGCAGCAAGATAATGCCAGCCAGAATTTACCACCAGGAACAAGATAAAACCAGAATTTATCCTCAAGATAATGCTAGAATTTCCAATCTAAGAACAGCTAAACAGTACCACCAAAACTTGACAATGCTACTGATATATACACCATCTAACTGAATCATTTTTTTTCCACAGCTTCAACATAAACAGGACCTAAATGTGCCATTAAATTTCGTGGATTTATGTGGCGGCAAAGACTGATACATTAAAGCAAAAGAAGCAAAAACGTTGTAAAGATACCCAATGTTTTCCCAGCA